>JARLTB010000076.1:3932500-3945000 GCA_030141615.1 Unio pictorum
GTACAATTTCAAAATGTGTAATCCAGCTTGAGAACCCATCACATGGCTTGTATTAAAATAGAATTTGCAGAACTATAAATTTTTGAGGAAATTCAGGATGTAAATCTGTATGTATATTTTTTGCCATTCTTATTACTAGCTGAAGAAGACATATTTATGCTTTGTCACTTGCAAGTTATTCGTAGGGAACCAGCAGTTTTATGACCAGTCTGACATCTATTGCTAGCCTAAATCCAAAACATTTTATCATAAATGTTAATGTGGAATATTGCAAGGCAACTGGTATATAGCAGTCCATGAAATATGTCTTCATTCAGAAACAAAATTTAATCAACCAAACTGTAAAGTGTGTACTACATGAGTGTACAAGATTTGTTTGCAGAGTAGCTCCTAATACAGTATTCTTTACATGTGTCTAGCAATACTGTAAAATACTGCAAGACTCTGACAATGTAATGTTAACAGAGATAAAAATGAGCATTTAATAATCCATGATTTAACCTATGACTGCCAAAGAGCTTAAACAAATTGAATACTTATCTCTACTCACCCATCCTAATTCTTTTTGCCTGTCTTTTGTGCAGGTAAGAAGTGTGTCAACATCCGTGGCAGAGTGACCTGGGAATGCACTCCAGAAGTAGAGAAAAATAATGTTTATAGCATCGTCATTAGCAAGAGCATGAGGTAAGTTTCATTCCAAATGCATACAAGTAATAGAAATAATTGTCTCTATGGTGCTAGGAAATACATTTCATTGCTTTATTTATTTTATCAGTTTCTGTGTCAGCTTTTTAAAATTTAGCTATGCACCAACATTGCGTTTTAAAAGACGGGTGCAGAGTTAGTTTTATACATTTTGTTCCATATGTCTTACAGATTAAAATTATTGCAAAGCACAAAAACACACAGCTCTGGACAAAGAAATCATAAGTTCGAAATCTTGGTATGAGAATTTCTGCTGCCCATGGAAAATTAATCTATGAAGTCACATATTTGGCAACTCTCTCTACCTTGACTCCTTGGGGTTCGACTGGTTTCCTATTACATAGCTAACAAACAGTCAAATTTCCTCTCACTCAGCAGACATACAGACGGGTTAATACATAGATCAGACATCCAACAACCTATCCTAACTGATGATCCTAATGATGTCCTCCCAGCACAGATGGCATGTTTTCATTGTGACATGCCTAGGTCATATACTAGGGATCACGAAAGGCCAGACATCAATATTATCGATTCAATGCACTAACGGTCCGGCCTCCAGCATGTCAAACCCAACAATTGTATATATGTACATAGACCAGACTAACCATCATGCCAACTCGAGACACTCATTCAGCATGATGCCACAAATAGTTTCTCATGCTTCAACATATGTTGATTCATAATTTCTTTTCACTCAGCGGCAAGAAGACTCTTTTCTCAGTGACTCTTGAAGTCACGATTTTTAATTCAGGGCTTTCTACGAGTTTAGATGCTTAATTCTCGAGCATTACATCAAACCTTAGGTTCACCTTATGCAACCAAGATGATCTTGCTTGTTCTGCAGTGCTGTTATCTATTCTACACTGATGGCAGGGGAAGTTTCAGCCTTCCAAGCCTCCATTGAGGACATTTCTACCTCTGACTTCTGGAATTTTGTCCTGTTCCCACATCACCAACCTGGTCCAACCCTGCAGCATCTATTAATCTTACAATGGAATTGAAGAGTCCAACTTGAGTAACTTCAGCAATACAAGAGAGTTGCAGATATTCTGAACCACCTTCATCATCATTTCATTGTCTTTCATTTGGAAATCCCAGCAGTTGATATTGCCACTTTGACTTTGGTGTATGGACCAGATGGCCTTTGATGATATTCAGCAGTTAGTGTGCAATTTTGTTGTCATGGCTTCAATATTGGATTTTCATCATATGGCAGTCTTCCAACAAGCAGAACATAACTCGTCTTCTTCCACTCAAATACCTCAGGGCATGCATGGGAGTCTGTCTTGAGAATGGCCCGAGTACTGAATAGAGCCCCTCAACATAATTTGGCCAAAGCCGTAACTGCAGCTACAAATTTAATGGAATGCAACTCTGTGCTCTCTGCCTGCACTTTCATGAAGGACACCATTTGGCCATGCTAAGAGCACATCCATTTTCCTCTGACTTTCTGTTTCATGGCCACAATGAAGAAGTACACAAACAATCCACCAATCCCTCCATCACACAACCTCAGGAATAGTTCAGGAAATAAACAAAAGGACCCATTGGCCACTCACAGGACACCACCCTCAAAAACTGTCCTATAGAAGCTTAACACAGTGAAAAGCTACAGTTCTTGCATACCAATGAGCATATAGCACCAAGAGGGTCCTTTTCTTTGTTCCAGACATTTTCTTGGTTCTGAAGGCAAATGGCAGACTGCATCTATTCATTTAGTCATTGACCTAGGTGCACTCATAAAATTCATTTTCACCCCATGGTTCTCGATGGAAATACCACAGTGCATTTTGAATGCCATCATAGAGGTGAAATTCATCATCAGTATGAACTTAAACAGTGTATGTCCTATTCACAGTGCTTCCAGGACATTCCCCTGATTTGCATACAACATTGTATACCAATGCATAACACTTCTAATAGGACTCAACATCAGCTCCTGGGTCTTCACTCGTCGGATGAATCAAGTGATAATGCATGTCCATACCGTTGCTATAGCACCATCATCAAGTTACCTGGATTACATCATGTAGAAACATCAGTGAGTTAAATCTAAGATGACATGATAACCTTTGTTTCTGACCAGAGCTTCTCATGAACAAGGCTACCTTCCTATGCACCCATTGCAAATGCTTCTTTTGCACAATGGAGTCCTAAAGTTTGCTCACTGGACCATTCCCCCACCATCTGCACAAAATTGAGGCACCAATTGTGAAATTAGGGCAGTTTTAACTAGGCTCACAGCTGGTATAAATCTACGAGTACAGTCGCCCGATATTAGAGTCTGTACTGATGCAAGTATGAAAGATTTGGAGCCCACCTATTACCATCCTTTCATAAAACCAGCGGTGCATGTTCTCCCTAGGAACAAAATCTTATCAATAGATTCTGGAGATGATGGCCATTGTGAAAGTCTTTCACTACCGACAGGAATATTTGCATGCCAAGGGAGTTCTCGCTCTGCCTGCCAACTCCAAAGTGGGGACTTATCTAAAATGACAAGGAGGAATCATGTCCCAAGATCTTTGAGTCCTGATGTGGGACTTTATAAAGTCATGTTGTCAAAACAAATTCCACATACAAGTTAACCATATCCCATGATTCCTAACATACTAGCTGAATTTTTGTCCCAGCATAATCAACTAATACAGATGGAATAGTCTCTTCATTCCTCAGTTTTCATTCACATATGTACTGGATTGGACTTACCATCCGAACTTGGTAGACCTGTTTGAGACATGGTTGAATACCAACTCCCATCCTTCATATTCCCAGTCCTAACCTCCAACACATCTAATTCCAAAAGTGATACAGAAAACAACAGAATAGAGTGTAGCCTTATCCTCATTGCACCATTCAGATAGGAGATGTTGTGGATCAACAACCTCATCAATTTTACAATGTGAACTCCTTGAGAATTCAGATTTTCCCTCATCTACTCAAACAACCACAATGGCAGTTGTTGTTTCATTCCTACTCAGAGCTATGGAGCCTTCATGTCTGGGTCATATGAAACAGGCCAATAGAAATAAAGACTTCTCACAACCTGTCGTTGAAAATCACTCTAGCAAGAAGGCCCTCCACTCAGACAGAATATTATGTCAAATGGTATGCATGGTGTGTGGGTCTTCTCATTGAGAAACCTCATGGTATGGGGGAAGTGCACTGGGATTAGACCTTATGATGTCAGCAAGCTATATCTCTGATGGTAACGACAAGTGGAAAGACAACAAACAGCTTAGAGTAGATTTCCAGCAACGTTTTTCATTATCTCCTCACTAGGTTCAGTTTCCCATAGTGCAATAAACTCCTTTTTGCCGCTTTGTTGATTAAATTGGAAAGTAAATGCCTTGAGTGATGCAGCATGGATTTCCTTTTTCCTTTTTGTGTACTTGTCAACTTAATCTAAGGACAAGCTTGTTCAGATTTATAATATGCTTGAATTCTTTTGTGGAGTTGGTATTGGTATATGTGATCTGCTATTGTGTTGAGTTTTGATTCTGCTAAGACACGAATTGTTTCATGCTTTTATCTTTCGTGTATAGTTAGAAATGATAACATAACTTATTGCACTAATCACATGAGTGATTGCAATAGGGACAGCAAAGATTTGTGACAGAACTCTAATCCCATGACACCAGAATTTTGTGACTCTGCTGTCTGTTTGTGTCTATCCCATCCACCTTGTTCGTTGCGCACTTGTAATTTCTGTATAAAGCAAGCTCCTGTTCAGCCTCTACCCCATGTCTGGCTTCAATATCACTGATCCATTTCAGTGAAAGTCATGCAGGTCATAGATGTGTGAATATAGCAAAACAATTTCTCTTTAAGCAGCAAAATATGAAAATGAATTGATCTCCAAAAGGTCAGGAGAGTCACCCCTGCAAACATTCTCTTCTAATTGTAGCCGTGGTGCACTGGTAAGGCAGCATTGATGTCAAAGAAGGTATCAATACAATTATATCATTATATATTAAAGGAGAGTTTGAAGACATTTCACCAAATACCATGTTGTCATTGATGTAGCAATTACTCCCAAGATTTCACTTAGTGCATTTGGTTTTGTTCTGACAATAAATCGCAATTAACCCTAGTTGCTCACGGGTTGGCCGAGGATGCCCTGGGTAGCCGTAGTATTTTATTTCATCTGCTTTGTACTTGAATACCTTGCTGGAAACCCATGAGCATAAATGTGGGCTTCCATAGTTCTAGAAGGAAATTTTCAGCAGTGACATGTGAGAAGGGCCTAGAGCATCTCCTGACATGGGAAGCAGAGATTATTAGGAATGGGAATAGGTGTATATGAATTATATTTTCTATAACCCCCGTTTTATCACAAATGCAGTCAATAAACTAATGCACACATTCATTGATAAATGTTAATTCCAGAACTCGTGATATATGTCTGCTCTAGTGCACATATTTCGAGCAGTTTGAAACCTTAGTACTCCAATAAATCAAGACAATACAATAGTAGTGTATTACTTTTTGTAATGTAAGGGATAGTTTATTGTGCGAATTTTTATCTCCTTCTTTTACAGTTTAAGCTAACACAGGGCATTTGGATAGTTAGGATGTCTATAATGGGTGGTATAGTGGGTGTAATGGATAGTACTTCTGTGGTGTAAGGGATAGATATTTTGTGAGATTTCATCTACTTCTTTTACATTCTAAGTAAACACAAAGCATTTTTTTTCTGTAACATAAAATAGTGTTTGTGTGTATGTATGTTTTTGTTTGTGTATATGTGTGCACATGTACGTTTGTGTCTTTTTACATTAAAAGAGCTTATCCCATAACAGTGTTTTTGTAGGCACACATTCATTTGTATGTGCATTTTTTGTGTGTGTATTTTGTTTGTTTACACCTGTATGTTTGTTGTTGATGTTGTTATTGGGTTTAATGCCATTATTCAGCACAAGATAGGCTATACATGTCAGCCAGTATTAATGGTGGAGGAAGAACGTGGGATAATCCCCGGAAAGAATCGCCGCCCCATGAGAAGCTACTTGCAGGCTACCTCACATACCCTCATTGGCCAAATCTGAGAATCGAACCCATGCAGACAGGTGAGATGACAGTGATCTGTAATACTTGGCCACTTGGGGCCCCCGTGTGCATTTGTATGTGTGTGTTTGTTTTTTCCCTTGAAAAAAAATACCCTTGACCATGCTCATTGTCTTTGTTTTGTGTGAATATGGAGTAGTGAGACTATATCTACTTTCTCTTTTGCTGAGTTTATTGTAGGCAATCGTGTGCTTTGTAGATATAAATAAAGTTCCTTTTCTACAATGTATTGATAGTAAGTAATGTTGATTTTGCTAGTATGAGTGTGTTGTTTAGTGTAAAAATTTATTTTAGATTATCACTCTCATCACTATGGATTGTTTGGTAGATGTCTTATCAAGTTCTATACCTCCCCCAGGTTTTATACACTTAGTTTCTTTCTACTGTGACTGTTTTGCCTGATTGAGGTCAGCGCCTTGCAACATTGTTGTCAATGTCCAATACCCTTTCATCACTACATTTGTTCCATTCCTATTGTCACTATACAGACCCAAATATCTATTTACATAAGCTATAACACTTGGTGGGGCAGGACATAGAATGGGATAGATGCTTGGCAGGTTAAGACCTATCACTTCATAGAAGGTGGGACATAGAACTTGTTGACACTGTCCAGTATCGTGATGTCACCCCACCTGTTCCATTCCTATTGTCCCTGTAAAAACCATCAGTTTGTTATGCTAGACAGTACCAATAGTTTTTAATGCAGGACAGTCCCAATTCCTTGTCCCTATACATCCCATGTTAAAATTCTCCTTCAAATCCCCATGATGCCAGGGTAAAACCACCCATGTTTTAACATGAAGTCCCATTGATGCTAGGGTATCCCTTTACACTACTTAGAAAGCTAGAACATCACCAAACGAAGAAAGGAATACCAGTTATCAGAGTTGTATATATTGCTTATTTAGGAAGTTGCTTGGTTGGGGATGATAAGAAACATATTTTCTTCACCAACATATTGTTACACGCACAGGGGTATTCACTTGACCGAGTGGTGTCAAAACCCTAGCATGAGTCACGCTGGAAGTCATGTTTTCCCCAAGTTTCCAAAGACTTCCATACAACTTGAGTTGTAAAATGGAAAGACAGACGTGTCTGCTTTACTTAATAAATTTTGCTCTAATCAATTAGTGACCCAGATGAGACAACTTGCCCAAAAGTCCATTAACCGCACCTTTGCATGGTTTTTCTCCATTATCATCCGATTTCCGTACCGCCAGCCCGTCATGCCATGTAAATTACACTAGTATTCCCTTAGTAACTGGGAAATATTTAACTGCGCGACCCTAGGCCAGTCAATCCACTGAATTTCCAGCGTATCACGCTCATATAAATACGCCTATTTTCCACTATGGACACAAACGGTATCTACCAAGTTCCAGCTTATTGATTCCATTATATAATTTACTGATTTCCATCCATAAATACTGCCATCTCAACCACAACACTATTATACACCACTAGATTTTAATATCTATGTTACTAAAGGGACAGTCATTCGGCTTGTACCTAAATTCACTACTAACGACCCAGCATGGTTCAAATTCACTAACACTCGGCTCTGTGACGTTTGTTCCTACTAACTGGCTAACTATTTTGGGCTAGTAATATTTCCATTGCGCCGAAGACCAAATAATCACACAAATAAATCTAAGAATTGCTTCAAAACGGGGTGCTGTCAAATATACATGCTCCAGATTTATTACAATGTGATAAGTGTTGTACTGAAGAATAAAAATAAAGAGAACTTCCATGTTAATATGTGGATTTCAGACATTAGTAACATACTTCATTGCTTCATAAAACGATGGATATTTAGAGATTGGACTTACTAATGATAACATTGTGCAATCGAGGTGAAGAGCACCTGCCCAGAGGCAAGATGGTTACAGTTGTGCAGTGACAAAAATTATGTAAACTGTCTTTGATGTAGGGAAATACTTTTTTTAAAATAAAATTAATTCACTGAATTTACTTTGAATCTTAAAGATCTAGTGAACTTTAAATTGTCTGTTCAAATGATTCAACAAAACTAGATGTCATTTATTGAAAACGAAAGTTAAATTTGAAATAGAACATGTCAACTCAGTGTATGAAATAACTGTTTTAAATTTAGCCATAAGAATTTTATAGAAACTGACATAAATCTGAAATCATTCATCTACAGCACCTGGCTTTGTCTACTGTTTCGTGTACCTAGTGTCTTACGTTTCAATAATAAAGATATGTTGAAATAAATTGTGATAATAAATAACTAGAAATGATACAAATTGGCATAGAAGACATCAAAAAGTGCAGAACATGTTCAATAATCTTCATAGCTTTAGTTGCTTTTGTAACTTTTGCCATATCATCCCAGTATCCTATTCTTGACACAGAAACCAGGCCTCATATACACAACATGGAAGCCAAGCCCTGTATTCTCAACGTTACTCTAGTCCCCATATTCTCTATATGGAAACAAGACCCTGTAGTCAGGACATAAAAGCAAATTAAGACCCCCAGATTCTCAACATAGAAGCCAGGCTCCATATTCTTGACAGAGAAATCCGGCTCCATATTCTTGACATACAAACATGGCACCATATTATTGATATAGAAACAATGCCACATATTATTGAAACTTTGAGCACAATACTTGAAACCTAACAATGAGAAATTTTATTTAGCATTCATCGGTGTCATTAAAATGCATGCAAGTTGCAATGACATAGAGAATATTTTCTTTTCTTATATTAATAATGATAGCTTTTATCTTGTGGTACCAAAATGTGATATTTCAACAAGTGGTAAAGCCATGAATTAAATTTTTTTGCTTTGGTACAACAAGATGAAATATATTCAGTAATAAGATTGTATAAGAAACTTTTCTTATTATTATATACCAAACTTTCTCTGAAACAATATGAAAATTAATTTTGCTAACCTCTATATTTCACACTTAAGCATATAATAAAAAGTTGATATTAAAGTTATAAGCACAATTTTCTGAATGAGCTTGGACTCTAGTTATATAGAAGAAAATTTTGAAAATACTGGACCAAGTATGAATACCTGGTATACCTAGAAGGCTTTAGACTGTAACTTCACAAAAATAACTTTGAAATCCTTTTTTCCAGAGATTCTGGACTGCCCCAAGACCCACAAATTCACAAGGTGTGTGCCAGTGTCAAGGAAGCAATAGATTACTGCAGTAGTCCTCCATTCTGTGACGAGATAGGACCCATATGGATTATGGGTGGAGTTAAAGTATACCAGGTCTGTCTACAGTTTCAAATTGAGTTTGAATAAGTGATCCCTGCCTCAGCTGACATCTCTTTGTACAGAATACCAGCTCATACAATGTAGAAGCCGACACATTATTTTCTTGATGACTTGAAGCAATTAGCCACCCATATTGGATATCTGTTCACCAGGATCTAGAGTAAATGGAACCTTCCTGGCATGTTCAACACATCTCAGATTGCTTCCATAACCGTTTTGGGGGACCCTAAGTAATCTAAGCCTTAATCTATTGTGACAGTCATGGATGCACACAACAGCCTAGACTGGTTTTTATTACTGCTTTGTTTCACTCATTTAATTGTCTCTAGAACATGGATGAAGGAAGTAGATTAAGTGTTGTGGCAGACACATTACATTTACATTGACATCAGTATACTATGAGATGCCACCCAACTTGTCAGGTCACAGGCATTGTATTTCTCAAATGAAAGTAAATTATCTCATGTGTTTTTTTCCCTTCTCTTTTACATCGATTGATAATTGTATCAAGGTTTTTGTTGCCATTCCTTTCATAGATTGATAATTGTATCTGGTTTTTGTTGCCATTCTTTTCATAGATTGATAATTGTATCAGGTTTTTGTTGCCATTCTTTTCATAGATTGATAATTGTATCTGGTTTTTGTTGCCATTCTTTTCATAGATTGATAATTGTATCAGGTTTTTGTTGCCATTCTTTTCATAGATTGATAATTGTATCGGGTTTTTGTTGCCATTCTTTTCATAGATTGATAATTGTATCGGGTTTTTGTTGTCATTCTTTTCATAGATTGATAATTGTATCGTGTTTTTGTTGCCATTCTTTTCATAGATTGATAATTGTATCGGGTTTTTGTTGCCATTCTTTTCATAGATTGATAATCTTATGGAGTTTATAATGCCATTCTTTTCATAGATTGATAATATGCTTGTGTTCTTACAATATGTAACTCTCCAGGTTTAATTACAAAGCATATCATAAATCCTAAACATTGCCAGATAGGATGCTACCCAGACAGTTAGTCATATATGTATATATTTTAAGTTACGTGCTGATTAAATTGCAAAAATTGATGTTGTATTTATCTTTTAACGTCAGTCACCTTTTGACACTGGTGGTCCAATTTTACTTATCTCCTGTGTATATAGTGTTATAATGTGTGTTCACAGGAATTTATTACCACTACAAAACTTGATTGATCAGCCTTCTGCAGCAAAAGTATCAGTAAACACTCAAGAGATTTCCAGTCTCAATACAGAAATAATATTCAACAAACAGCAGCTCAGAAACCAAAGTAATGCAAACATATCTGTTAAATGCACATACTGCACAACTAACTTTTGTAGCGTGTGTATAATAATTACATGAGGCTTTCAAACACATTTTGTTCATTCAGAGATAAATTCTGTTATCTTACAGGAAGCTATAAATCTTCCCCAGTGTAGATACATCTTCCTCACTTATGTCTACAAGACCTTTGAAGCAGACACATTTTTCCCAAGGTTTGAAGATCAGTTTGAAGAAGTTAGGTAAGTAGAATATACTTGATGGAACACAGTATGAATACGCCTCATCCTTTGTCTCATGTTGACACAATACTTGATGGATCACAGTATGAAGATGCCTCATCCTGTTTCCCATGTCAACACAATACTTGATAATCACTATATGAATATGCCTCGTCCTGTTTCCTATGTTGACACAATACTTGACGGATCACAGTATGAATATGCCTCATCCTGTGTCTCATGTCAACACAATACTTGACAATCACTATATGAATATGCCTCGTCATGTTGACACAATACTTGATAGATCACAGTATGAAGATGCCTCATCCTGTTTCCTATGTTGACACAATACTTGATGGAACATGATATGAATATAACTGGTCCTTTCTTTCATTTATGGGAAATGTTTTGTGTTGGTTTGAGAGCCCAAAGGTATTCCTATTGTTATTCATGCAGAATTATCTCAGTCCATTATATTTCCATTTCTTATTACTGCATTTTATAGGAGATATGCAAATATATGGGTTTTTGTGGTTATTAACTATTGATTCTTCATGGCCTTTGCCAGGCAACCATTGAGGTTAGCATGGTAGATGCATTACAGAGAAAACAAGGGCATGAATTGTGGCTCCATATTTTCAAAACATGAAAGAAGCAAAGTCAAACTCAAAGACAGAATACTGCCAGTCCATTGCAGACAAGAAATATCTTGATTTGTTGGTTTTAATGTTACAGTTCATATTATTCATCATGCTAGGGAATGGGAATCTTAAGTGTCTTCACAAAGAACAAAGAGTCTGTCAATGAGGGCTGACCTTGACAAGTAATCAACATGCAACCCTTGAATTATGAGTCTGATTCTTAACCAACTGAGCTACAGCAGCCATGCCCCTCTACTGGTTAGAAATAAGATTTGTGGAACTTTTAGATTATTTTTGACCAGCTTGCTAAATGTCAATAGCATGGACTTTAAGTCATGAAGTAATTTTAGTGTGATGATTACAATCTTGATCCTTTTTTTCTTGTCTAACCAACCAAATATAAATATAGTATTCACCTACCAACATAACCCCACCTTCGACAATTTGTGCCCCTTCCCCAACCCTTGTGATTTTTAAAATGAAAAGTATCTAGGATATAAAAATGCACAAAATTTAGTCATATCATTCAATATGTACAATTCCTAACTTGATGGAAGTTTTCAGAGCAAAGAACAAGAATGTTCACTGTCGTTTCCAGTTTCCAGGAAAAGTTCATTTTCAGTGATGCACTATTTCACCCATGCAAATATGGCAACTTCCCTAGCAATAAAACAATTTGGTTTGAAATGAAAACAAGATGATAGTGATAGAGAACGAATAGAGACAATCAGGTCAGAAATTGATTTGATCTTGTGCATTTTTATATCTGTAATTCTTTTAATTTTAAAAATTGGTGGGTGGGTGAGGATGGTAAAAACCACAGGACTGTTGTATGATATGCTTCTCCTTTTTAATAATATCCACTTATATCAAGTTTTTAATAGTCAATATTTACTTGGAAATATTTTCATTTTTTTTAAGCAGCATTGCTGAGCAATGAAAATGTTTTGCTGAACTTGGCATCAAAGGGCAGTATTAGAACAAATATTTAATCTGTACATGTTATATCATGAAAAAGTCCTAGCTGTCATTGTATCACAATGCAATGAAGTCAGACAAGCAAGAAAAACAGCAATATTTACGCAATGACTCTTACATTTGCAGCAAGATTATTGGTCAGTGTTCCAGAGGGACAGCCAATAAGTAGCAGTCAATTGGCTGTATTGGATAGGTCACTTTTGTGCTATGAAATGTCCTGTCAAAATGGATATTATAGCAAAGTCTTTATCTATTTCAGTCTTGATGATGTTGATGGGAGTATGCAAGAAGAAAATGGTCTGAAGTTCCAGTTCAAAGTATACAAGAAA
>JARLTB010000076.1:3950000-4010000 GCA_030141615.1 Unio pictorum
ACAGTGTGTGTGTATGTGTGTTTGTATGTGTGATTTCGATTTTTAACATAACTTTAACAACATTTAGTCGTAATCACTAAGATATCTCTGATGTTGTAGTTTATAGTGATGTCTAACACTGATGCATCATGCCGCTAACATGTAGCATAATGTCCCACCCAGTCTCATTTTCCTGACACCAGGCCGACCAATCCTAATACTAACCTCTTAATGCTAAACGCCTCGCAAGGCAACTGTTAATACCAGTTTTATAAATTTTCGGTATTATTCTGCCAGGATTCGATCCCGTGAAATCTATCATCCATGGCGGACGCTCTAAATACAAGACCACTGTATTGGTGCAGACTATGCCAATATGTTGTGATCCAATGATTAAAACAGAGATGGACTTGTGATACATCAGACAGATACACTGATTTTTAAAATAGAGGTCGACTTCCGATACACTAGTTTGACACATACGCTGATTAAAAAAACAAAGGTCATGTGATACATCAGTCTGACAGATACTCTAATCAGAAATATAGATCGACCAAATGATACATAAGCCTAGCAGATACACTGATTAAAATAGAAATGTCTTGTGATACATCTCTGACAGATACGCTAATCAAAATATAGATCGATTTATGATACATAAGCCTAACAGATACACTGATTAAAACAGCGATCGACATGCGATAAATCAATCTGACAGATAATCTAATTAAAACGTATATAGACTTGTGATATATCGTCATATCTCTGCTAGGTCCGACATCTCTATATTCGGCCTGCCTTGCGGTAATTCGTAGACGATTCTAAAACAAACTCTAATCTTTGAGTACGGACCAACTGGAATTCCTGAATAATGAAACGAGCTCCCTTTATCCTATAAGACTGGATTTCTGTCAGGCGGTAACTCTTGGTAGCAGTCGAGATTGTAATTTCACTTTCTTCTACCATTGTGTGTCATATATGCAAAGATCTTCATCTAAGAAAATTTTCTACCAAATGCATTTATTTCTACCGCAATTATTGCACCTTTAAATGTAACATGGTGTCTTGCTCATATGGACTTTGTTCTTCCAAACGTAATATAAATGAGACATTCAGGCATATGTAGTTAATCATTTAGATTTTCGTCGAAAGCAGCTAAACACGTGGACAAATTCAGGTATTACTTTTGGAAGGATTGTAAATTAACTCGGGCCTATCTAGTTATGATCTGAGTATGTGTTTTTCTCAGTCTCTCCGTTAGGGTGCCCCTGTGGCCAGTTGGTCTAAGACACTCATCTTTACAGACTATCATCTCACCACTACACGTAGGTTTGAGTCTCTACTCGGTCGGCCAACGTAGGTACGTGAGACAGCATGTCAGTAGCTTCCCATGGGTCGCTCTATTTTTCCTGGTTCTTCCTCCACAAGATGTACTGGTCGCCATACATAGCCTATAACGTGCTGTACAGTGTCGTTAAGCTCACAAAACCATAATAGCAATTGTCTAACAAACCACCCCGAGGGCCGCATGAGGACATTTTCAATGGCCCAAGCGCCGCATCACCTCTCGGATACCTTGTAACGCCATCAGTTTGTGGGCAACAAGATATGGCTTAGCGGGCTGTGTGTACACTATATGTTAATAGGTTCTGGATTGACTTAGTATCCAGATTAGTTTAGCCAGAGCCAGATTTATGTTTATGCACTGACCAGATGTTTACTATATATAATAATGAGGACTTTGTATAGCATCTAATCTTTAGAAGCTCTAAGCACTTTACAACATCTATAATTATATGAATACTGAAAGCAAAAAACAAAATCAAACACCATGAAATTGGAAAACAAAAAAGTGCTGAAAATATTTAAGGTAGGAAACATTTGTAGGTCTTTAAATTTGTTCTTGCATTTGAAAAAGGTGTGATCACGACCTGGTCACTATGAATTTCCGAGTGAGCCTAAAGAAAATTAACAAGCCAAAGAAAATCTGGCTAAAATTCAACCTTAAACAACTGAACGACCCATTACATCTGCAAGTCATTCCTATCCACAATCGGAGGAAAATTTGCTCCACTTCTTGTGATATATGTTAATGTTAAAGTGATGACACACTTTCAACACTGGCACGACAACAAGGACATCATTGGCCTCCATCGCCCAAAGAAAACAAAACATGGGTTACAGAAGAGATGTTGAACCTGTGTGATGCCCGAAGAGACCTCAAAGACACCAGATACACAACAGGGGCAATGGAGTACCGAGAAGAAGAAAAAAACACAACAAGAATATCAGACAAAACTTGTAAAAAGCAAAAGAAGATTGGATTGGACAAAAGTGCATAGAAAATAGAGAGCAGTCTGATAAAGAATAACATCAAAAAGGCATTCCAAATTGTAAAAGACCTCACCAGACAAAAGCAACCAAGAGTCAGTACCGTTTTAGACGAAAATGGAAAATACCTCACAGAAGCAAGTGACATTACAGAAAAATGGACTGAGTATTGTAAAGATCTTTACAACCATCAGTCCACAGGAGACCCAGAGTTGCTTAAAGTTCCAGACTCCACAAATGATGATGATTTCCCCATTCGCAAAGAAGAGGTGGAGTCAGCAATAAGAGCACTGAAGAATGGGAAGGCAACTGGAGTGGACAACATCCGAGCTGAACTTGTCAAGAATGGTGGGAATCAGTAATAGAGCTACTAACAACAATTCTGCAACAAGATCTGGCAGACAGGCGAATGGCCAACACAGTGGCCTAGTCACTGATTATAACACTCCCCCAAAAACGCCAATATCCAGCTGTGCCAAAATTACAAAACTATACACTTTGATCAGCTATGCTAGTAAGGTGATGATGCAGATCATCTTGAGCAGACTGAACCCACATGCAGAAGAAATAATCTCTGAAGAACAGGCATGATTCCGGAGTATAAGAAGCACAACAGACCAAATATTTAATCATGGGGTTCTGTGTGCAAAGTACTCGCAACATCAACAAGACATCTATCATGTGTTCATAGATTTCAAAAAAGCTTTTGACAAAGTGTGACATGAGGCAATGTGGGCCACAATGAAGAAGTACAACATGGGTCAAAAGTTGACCAATATCACCATCACGCAGCTATACGCCAAGGCTACCAGTGTAGTCATTGCTCAATGTTCTATGGGGGACTAGTTCAAGACAACTGTTGGAGTACATCAAGGCCATCACCTGTCACACACGCTTATCAACATTTACTTAGAGCGCATCATGAGTGAAGCCCTGGAAAACCATTGTGGGACAGTTATCATTGGCAGGCGTAAAATCACCAATCTACGCTTTGCAGACGACATTGGTGGGCTGGCAGGCAGTGAAGACTAGCTTGCCATCGTAGTAAAGTACCTGGATGAAACATCTTCCAATATTGACATCGAGATAAGCGCCGAGAAGACAATGCTGATGACAAATAGTGGCAAACAAGTCACAATCAATATTTAAGTCAGAGTACAGGAACTGGAAACAGTGGGTCAGTTCAAATAGTTTGGTTACATAATCACCAAAGACAGATCAAGAGCAGACATTTTTGTCACGAGTAGCACAAACAACGGCAACTATGTCAAAGCCAAGACCCATCGCGAGAGATAAGAATATCTGTCTGAAAACTAAAATCAGACTATTGAGAGCACTAGTCATCTCAATCATTTTGTATTCATGTGAGGCCTGGACCCTGACAGCAGAATTACAACGAAAAATTCATGCACTTAAATAAGATGCTACAGAACCGACCTTGGCATCTCTTACATGGATCACATCACGAATCAAGAAGTGCGTAACAACATCAGGCACAAAGTAGGCCATTATGAAGACCTCACCACCTTCAAAAAGAGAAAGCCGAAATGGTATGGCCATGTCACTAGAGCCAACAGTCTATCCACAACAGTCATATCGGCAGTGTCCATGCAGGGTGGCAGAAGTAGAGGTAGTCAGAGAAAAAAGTGGACTGACAACATCACAGAATGGACCAGGAACAGCTTTGCGGAGACGGGCATTGGCACATGATCGAGACAAGTGGAGGGATCTGGTCAGCTGTTCAGCAGCACGGTGCCTCAACGACCACACTAGGTCAAGAGACTGATGATGATGACCCATCTTACGGGACTGCCATTCTTTTAAATTTGATTGGATAATTTCGTGAATAGCGAAAACTTTTACGTCATAACTTGCGCAAAGAAAACCATTTGGCTTTTCTTTTAAACTCTTCGTTATTGGTAAGTATTTGATACGGCTAAGACAAAATGTTTATCAAAAATCCACTAGACGTGTGGATCGTGAAGGGTTTAGCGCGGGAGAGGTTTTATGTATGTATCTAAATATAGAATGTACAAGAATATTTTAATACTTATCTTCCTTTCGTGGGATTAGAATATTATAACATACCCTCCGTCTCGTCTTTAACTGGAAATGCGTGTCAATTCTCTCCTTTGAGCACCTGGTGGAGGTAGGAACCACAAAGTATCACGATTTATCAATAAAGTACGACGAAATATTTGACAACATGAAATCACCTTATCTGTATAATAAATATACATATATTTATAGTACATTAAGGTGATTGATTGTTAGGTACTTTACTGACAAAACATCAGACTTCTTTGGTTGCAACTATATGCTAAAATAATATAAATATTGTTACTATGGCTACCAGTAACTAGCAGTTTGTTGCTACAAAATAGTATAAAAACTGCTTGATAACTTTGGATATAAAAAATAATGTAGTAGTAAAACAAGATTAGTACACATTTATACTTGGATATTCATAGATGACATGTAATTGTTTTGTTTGAAGAAAAAGATCCCCCGCCTTGTAATAATTTAAAAGAAACTTTTAATTTTTATGTTTAAATACAGCTCAGGCTGTCGTAGCACCCAAACCCATGCATAAATATTTTCATTTGTCTGTGATTTTAGTTTACACTGTTTAAAATATAAGTTAATATTTTTATGATAAACAAATGGAAGCACAGTCCATCAATATGACAAAGCAACTGCAAAATAAATAAATGACAACAAAAGATATATACAGTGCTGCATTTCACTTTTTATAGGAACTATTAGAGAAAAATATATATATTATATAAACTTAGTCATAAAAACAATATTTTAGATGAATTAGTGTAAACAAATTCTCATATAGGTAGGCATTTAAAAGGAATAAATACCTGAATTGTCTTGTTACACTGTCCTGGTAGATTTCTTTTAAAAAGTAAGGATACAGATGTTAAAAATCTTTTTTTTTTTTTTTTTGCTTTCACATGAATAAAACATGAATAGAAACAAGCTTTACACATAATGTGGTTTTTGGACTAGACATATACTCATAATTATAAATTCTGAGTAATTAAAGCCGCAAATTCTGGATTGGCCAAGGCACAGTTTCCCCAAAATTCCTTTTATATACCACATATATTTGTAAATTATACCTCAAGAACAGTCTGTTATATTTTCTAGTGACTGATTAATTAATAACCCCCCATAAACATTCCATTACTGGATTTGTTTTCAATATACACATTGTACATAAAATTCTTACGTTTTGGAGTAATCTTTCTTTTTGCAGGCAATACAATCATTGTTTGCATTTGGTTTGAGGAAAAACCATGAAAAGGAGTATACTTTCATTGCTAATTTGTTATTTCTAATGCTTGACCTTCTAAAAAAAAATACCCTATTTATTAACCTGAGATGTTATCCCTATATATTTTTTAAAGCACCTGAATACATACATGAAGCGAAAGGGAATTTTACAACGTCCTGTTGATTTAGTACTTCATTCACAGCTCTACATGAGAGAGAGAGAGAGAGAGAGAGAGAGAGAGAGAGAGAGAGAGAGAGAGAGAGAGAGAGAGAGAGAGTGTGTGTGTGTATATAAAACTACGTACAAAGGCGCTGATTAATAATTTTATTTTGGACACTAGTTCCATACACAGATTTGGATCCGAGTGTAATTTTTACAGTCCCGCTCTAAATGTTCATCAGGATTCATAATCCGGGTTCACCATACAGTTGTGCACTCATCCTGAAACAAGAACTAGTTAATATTTATATTTCCTTCTGCCGATACTATCAATGTACGATCAGCAATAAGTCAACCATATTACAAGTAAAACCTAGAGCAACGCCGATAGCTTGACACGGCAAACTACTTTGCTTATCATATATTTGCCCGATTTCAAGTGATGACTTGTATTCATAATTCGTACCACCCCTCCCGGTTACATACGATACGCGTCTTGAAAATTATTCGGTGATATAACTATATTTTCCAGGTAATCTACCAAACTTCAAACATTGAAAATTTGTTTCATTACAAGTCAAATACGTAGAATATCAGTTACAATGAGAATACTGTCACAGACTGTGCACAACATCAGGAACATATAAAAAGGTCAATATGTCATTCTGTAAAAGAGAAACATCGCACTCTGAGAACATATTTCCAGTTCTGTAACAGAAAAGCTGCTATTCGATGTAGAACTGAGGGGGAAAAAACTTATTTATACGACCAATTTAGTCTCTTATATAGGGCACAGTAATTAGGGGCAATGAGGGCAATGTCGGGACTTATTACACACATACACGCATACCTACATACTTGAATCGCAGGTGTACAGTCTTAATTTGTTTTATACATACATGCATGCGTAGCTTATATATATATATATATATATATATATATATATATATATATATATATATATATATATATATACGCATACATAGTCACTACTTGCATGCATCATGAGGCGCTCAGCAGAAGAGTAAATTATTTTTCTTTAAGCAATAAACCCTATGCAAAGTATGAGATCGAATATAAAGATTTGTGTAATGGCTCTTTTCTTTACATCTTCATGCATGATTTTATCATCATTAGAGTACTGTAAAATTGATGTCATGTAACAAAATAAGACAAGTATGTTCCTCTTTATACAGTATGTTTTGTGACTGCAGTTAGAAATCTTAAAATATGTATGTACAGTCAACTTTAATTCAAACGCGTTATCTTAAATGAAAGCAAATATTTTCTGTTCATCAATTTGTAATAAAATTAAGAAAAACAGTGATTATAAGGTGCCATTCCTCTTAAAACTATAAAATACATGAGTGCTATCTCAGAAATGACAGTGGCTATTTTCGTGTTCCTATCTTTAACCATAACATTGGTTGTTATGCTGAGAAAATATTACGTATATTTTTTTAAATATCTCCCGTTTCCTCATCGTGGAGGGGTAGACTGGACTCGTTAAGACATTGCTACTATTGAATACTATTCTGTGGAAGAAAAACATGAAAAATAATTTTTAACAAAAAAGTGCTTAGATGTTTGTTTCTTAATGTTTCAGCTTTTCATCCAAAATCAGATCGTATGATAATAATTCTTATGTGGTCTTTACGGTGGCGCTCCGCATAAATCACGTACGTCTCACAGAGATTTTTAAAGTTCTTTTAACAATATTTAATATACGAGGTTTTTTTTAGATATTCAAGATAGCCAGTCAAGATGAATTAGCAAAAGTACGAACCGGTAGAACGCAAACAGGATTGTATCGAGTCAGGCTTATTTACATGCATGAATTCTTACTTCTTTGAATCCATGCAAACGTAATTGTGTGCATGCAAGTCTAAATACTTACATGCATTCTTGCAAACTAAGTAACTAATTTACAGCTGACTTACTAATTAATTCATTCATTAGTTAGATTTTTAATCGTCCTGAGGTCACAGGTTGTTACCTTTTACATATTCTTCTTGAGGAGCTGGTGCCGGACCATTATGAATGGAATGGAAAAGCTGGAACACATGAAAATTGTGAAAATAGCCGTGAGCTTGTAGCGGTTACTGATGTCTATCGGAAGATTCTGAAATAATAATAATAATAATAATAATAATAATAATAATAATAATAATAATAACAACAACAACAACAACAAACAGGGTAAGAGGAGACAACAAAAACCGCAAGAGGCCTATGCAAGAGAATTAATAAAACTAGTATAAGCTTTCAATGCTTATAACGGACTAAATCAAATTGTGCATATCAAAAACAGTCATAGCATCGTCACTCCCGGAGAATATTTGGTTAGTACTCTCTCTCTCTCTCTCTCTCTCTCTCTCTCTCTCTCTCTCTCTCTCTCTCTCTCTCTCTCTCTCTCTGTGAGCACAATTTCTAACTAACATCCTACAACTCTGTGAAGATAGATAATTCTTCTCAATATATCAATCAATATATTTAAATTCATTAACCACATTAAGTTTATTTACGGTCTTTATTTGATCTGATCAGTTTTTCTGTGACGATATGTTATTATGACACTTTTGTCTTAAACAAAGTAACAGAAAATAGCGAAAAGCAACACGTTTGTAAAATTCAACTAATTAATTCCCTAGAGTACAAAGTGAAAAATATAAAAGGAACTTACGGTTTTGCGACTTAAATTCCAAATATTCAGAAAAGTCCAGGTGCCTACACATTTTTGATATTTTAAAATAAATCCAACGCTAGAAATGTTGAATGATCTATATTGGCCTGTGTCGTAGTGACGTGCCAAATCTTCTCTTGAATCACAATACTACAATCCAAGAATATATTCTTATTTAAATTTCACTATAAATCAAAGTCTCTATTTTAGTGAATGTTATTCTTGAGCACTGTGCATTTCCAGAGAATAAAAAGTTAATTGAATAAAATTCCAGCCGAAACGAAATTCAGGACAAAAATGAAGCAACTGATTCCGCTCAAATCTCTGAAGGAATGAATAAATACTTTCTAGATATACTAGATTAAATAGTCCTCAGCTTCACCTAAGGTCATATTTAGCATTTCTAAATTCTAAGCTATAACCTAATGGACAATTTCGTTATGGAAGATTCTGAATGTTTATAAGATACATTCCTAGTTATTATTAACAGATATGTAAAATTGTAATAACAATGTGGTAAATAAAACGTAGACCCTGTATTTCATAGGAGAAATTTCCTTTCTTCTGGACCTAGATTAAGATAAACACGTTGCTTACAAAGCCATAATCAATGATTCGGGTCTGGTAGAAATTGAACTTGAGTTTAGACAAGGTCGAGTCCAAAATACAATTATTCATAGCATATAAAAACTAGCAAACAGTGCAAATTAAATAACAATGCAATATATAGTCATTGATCATTTCCCATCTTTCATGTCGCTATTAGAGTATGGGAAATGAGGGGGTAAAGTGCATTTTCAAGTTACTGTTTTTATCTCTTGTGCTTCAGACGATTGCGTTACGGGTATAATCTATAAAACTGACAACACTGGTAGATTTATCTTGCAAATATTGATATAAGAGAGATCTCGGCCGTATTTCATATCATTACACATAGTCGGCTGGCTGATATGGTTTCCTGCTTGAGTCCACAATAAATCATTAACATATTTCCTCCGACTTTTCCCAGAAATTTGCTAACTAGAGTCGAATGCTTACATTAAATGACAAGCAACAATTTTAAATAAACAGAAAATAAGATGTTTAATAAGTTCAACCTCTTGACTTTTATATGTTATTTGACTAGCTCCATAAGGTAAATTGCACTAAAATTTCCAGTCAGGTTCTTGAAACCTAACTAAGTTTTAGAAACTCCAAGACAGCCTATGCTGGTTCTGCTATACATTGTCTTACTACATCGGGACTTGTATATGCCATCTACACGGTAGAAATCAACATAAGTATGTCCTGCAACATCGGAATTTTAATATTTTGTCTGCGTGTTAAAGCTAAACATACATAAGCTTTGCTTCATATGAACTTTTATATGTTGGCTTCATGTTAGGGCCAAATATAAGTATGTCTTGTCTCATCTAAACGTTTATAGTGTTATATTTAATTTAACTGTTTGTTTGTTAGTTTTAATTTTTATATTTCATTGCATGTTATTGTAATGTAACATTAAGGGCTGAACTTGTTCAAAAATTGAATTCAGTTTTGCTTGACATGATTGACTTTTTATTTCATTTATGTAAACAATAATTGCTTTATTATTATCTCTGTCTATGAGCTTATTATCAGGATTATTATTCATTTAAACAAGAAGGAATAAATATGTTGATTTGTTCAGGATTTGTAGATCGCTAAGTGATTTTTATAGGTTATTGTGTTGTCAATAGACAAGGCTGATTAGATCATTCTAGAAGGTTAAATTCCATTAGGAAATGGTTCATATTAGAAAATGCTACTTGTGATCCGAGGTCAAGCAGTGAACTATATTATCTCTAAGGATGTGAGGATTGTACCAGTAACATCGGGGGCCTTAAAGTTGTATTATGTTGTGATCAGTTTGGGCTGATTTTTTTTTAATTATTGAAATCGAGTGATTCATTTCTCTGGAAGTACAAAAGTGCTCTGATAAAATTATTGGATAAAAGACTTTCACCGGAATGTATACTGAATTCAAACCTGAATAATATTTATGTAATTCAACAAGAGACTGTTGATATATCTGCAATACATAAGTTATATCAGACACGACATGCTTTCAATTTTTGATCTCTTCGGGACTTGAACTGAGTTTTAGTCAGTACTTTTTATTATTATAACGTATGTCTATGATTGGATTTGTTTGGGATTTAATTCGCACTACCTTAATTTCTTTTTTCTTCTTCATTTTTACTGTATGTTAGGGAAATAAATTATTTTTTAAATTTTACAAAGCTTGTTGTCTTCACTCTTTTCTGCTACTTATTTTAAGAGCTTAGACTATATTTGTCCTGCTGCTGCTACCAATTACCTAGATAATAATCATAATGAATAAAAAAGAAAAATGTAAAGGTCATGTATTCCTCTAAACACAAGTTTGCTTTGAGCTCATTTTTGCAATACGTTGGCTAAGAAGTTTCTTTCTTTCTTCTCTCTCTCTCTCTCTCTCTCTCTCTCTCTCTCTCTCTCTCTTTTCATCATCTTTTTCTTGCTCTTCTCTTTCTTATTCTACTTCTACTTCTTCTTCTTCTTCTTCTTCTTTTTCTTCTTCTTATTATTATTATTATTATTATTATTATTATTATTATTATTATTATTATTATTATTATTATTATTATTTGAATTAACTGATTTTCATGATCAGTAACTTATTAATAGTTGGCCACATGAACTAGCGTATTTTCAATGTATATTGTCTTTTAGAAACAAACACACTGCAGTTTTAAACACGACAATGACCAATGCAATTTTGCATTCATTATGACCATGCAGCTGAATGGTCCTTTATTTAAATGAGTCTTCTGAAACTTCTCAGTATGTATTTCGTGTATGCAAATGTACATCAGCGTTTTTTGATTCTCATCTTTAATTAAAACGTGAATGTACATCAAGGTTTTTTGAGTCTCATTTTGAGTTAAAACGTGTATATACGTCAAGGTTATTTGATTCTCATCTTTAATTAAAACGTGAATGTACATCAAGGTTATTTGATTCTCTACTTGAATTAAAATGTGTAAAACAGGCAACGACAAACCACACACTCTTTCTTTAGCAATAATAGGACACGATGAATTCATAGGTTGACGATTAAAATCTGTAATTGTGAAATTCACCTCGTCCTTATAAACAATAATTACCTTCAAATAAATCATAAACGAACATGTTGTGGAAAACTCATTTAGCGTCTATTTTACGTTAACTACTAATTTGTAAGGATTCTCACTTATGATTCCTCAGAGTTCATGATACTTGTAAACCAAGTATTAGTTTTATGAATTTGCTAGGGATCAAAGAACCCAGAAACTTTCAAGCATAAGAGGCAATATTAAGTGATAATTACAATCGATACATGTATTACATGTACACTTTTTTCATTTACAAAACTAATTCAAAAGGAGGGGGCCAGGGGTGAAAAATATACGATATATTCACTTAAAATTATGTTTCGACATGTTGAAAGATGTCTCGCAAATGCATGAACGCCGCAACATTATCATGTACGTCCATTTGTTTCACTTTTGCTGAGTTCAATATTATTCGCTAAAATATAAATTAAAGCAAAACTTGTATATTCTTGTATAAATTAACAGATAAGATTTATATTTATTGATTATTTTGACAAGAATATTCAATTTCCTTCGCAATAAATACGTTGTAATGCTGAATTTTGTCAGCAACTTTAGAGGTCGGGGTTCCTGCTGGTCAAAAAGTACAAGACCTTCGCAGATCGCCGACATCTGATCTCAGTCCGCGTGAGTTCGAGTTTCGGCTAAACCAGTGTGGATATTTAAGACAGTCTGCCAGTAGCTTTTCATGTGGGTCGGTGGTTCTCCCCGGGAGTCTCCTTGATTTTCTTCCACTAAATATACTGGCCGCCATACATAGCATATAATGTGCTGAAAATGGCATTAAATCCATAACAACAGCTGACCTAGAAGTTCTTTATAGAAACATTTTCGGCAATTAAGCAAAATTAATTGAGAATTCCATACACATCTTTCTTTTATGACATGTGTAAATATCTTAAATTTAAATAGTTTTTAAATCTTTGAACATTTTAAGACAACTGCAGTAGGCCTAACATTTAAATATTGGGTTATAAACTAATAACCTGAACCCAACCCCCATCTCGTGGCAAATCCAGGCATACAAGAAAGCCCTGCACTGCAAGCTATGTAATACCTCATAAATAACAAAGAACACTTGTATCTGAAATTTTATTGCATAGACACGGTTTGCATTTTTTCATGCCATAATTTTATTATATGGCTAATATAAATCTAATTCTATATTCTCCATTATACTAAAAATAAATGTAAAACATACTGATGTTTAGAACGTCAAAAATATTTTAATGAACGTTACAAATATATTACCCCGTATATTTACTGCAGATGCATATTGTACATTCATTTTCAGAAAACTGTAGCAGTATTTTAGTTATAACAAATATAAATTCCAAATGTATTTATTTCTTCGAATAACACAATCGTCCTTGAAAAGATCTGTTAAGATCATGTTATTATGTTGCAGTCAACATCCCAATTTAAATACAAAAACAAAGTTATTAAAGTAAAATTAATCTTTGATTGATCCAGAGTGCATCTTACAGAGTTACCATGTATATGCGTACGTTATAGAAATTAAAAGTGAAATGCTCAATTTGCCGATTTTATAGTATGGGATATCAACCAAATTATATGCAAATTTAGGCCTCTAGAAAGACTAAAATGCTTACCGCGCCTGGAATTCCATGCTGATGAATTTCGCCTCGCTTGACGACTGACGTTGACAAACGGCGAGCCACTTTTCCCCAGTTCATGCGAGTTAAACACATTTTCCCTACAGACGCCATTATAGATCAGTGTTGAAGCACATAATCCAATTTCTTCTTCCTGTTTTTTTTTTTAACTAAAAGGTAAACAACCTGTGGTAGTCATGTAAAACTAATCACTTGATCAGTTAGACTGATTTCGTTTTCTCTTGATTATAAAAAATATTGTTAGCGTTATTAAAGATGACCTGTTTTTATTCTAATGCTTCCAAATTGTTCTCTTTAAATTAATTCTAGTAACCTCAGCAAGCATCCAATGCCACAACATAAAATACACCCACAAAAAACTGAAATTTTAAAACTAACGTAATTAATGTCACGAAGCCACCTTTATCAATACATTTAAAAATAAGGCTTTGGTTCAATTAATTGTTCATTCAGTTAATTGACCCTGAATGTATATGTTTCTGAGTTATGCAATCAGTACGCTATTGTAGACCTAATACGGTCCTATTACTACATTTATTGATAACGACACTGGGTAATAGGGTGGAGAGAAATGAAGTAAATTAGATTTTATACCAAAAGCGATGGTGTAATTACTGCTATGGTACATGCTCTATTACCATGTTCAAGCTGGAAAGACAGTTGCATCGTGTAACACTGACAACACTTCCAACACAGAGTATAAGGTCTGAAAAAAGTATATTAATAACTGGTCAATTTTTTGACGATGATGACTAAAACAGAGAACCCACCCACCCCGACTTCCACTTATGATAACATGCAACATTTGATATTCAAACTGCCAGAAACTATTCGATATTTTCTTATTTCCCATAATCTGTAGGGATGAGATGTTGTATCGCATTTAAAGTTTTGTGACTTTTGTCCTTTTGTATGTAGATGTACATAATATTGTTTTTCTTGCAATCTGTCCAAAGTCCTAAAAGCTTAAATCTAAATTAAGATGATTCATGTGCGTACATTTCCATATTGTGAGAAAATCTCGGATATAACTTGCAATACTTCCTTTATAAAACGAAATATATGACTTCATTTGCATTTTGCTCTGTATAAAAGATCGTGGCAAAAGTCACGTACACCGAAACTAGCTGACAAAGCCCCATCATTGACAGCCACCCCATCCCTCTTTTGGCGTGTTTTAATAAGGTAGTACAATCCTCACGGCTAATTTGCCTTGGACTTGACTGTATAATAAGAGGGGGGGGGCACCTGCTCCTGGTCGAGGACCTGTGGAAAGTTCAGTGGGAAGTCGGGGAGAGGGGGGCGGCTCCAGTCTTCAAAGCATGATCGTTACATTAGTAACAAGTTTAACGCATCTCCTGGATTGTTTGTGAACAACAGTATTTAACACAAAATGGTTGAATCTAAACTTTTCACGGTAAATATGTTTAAACACGTGTAAATAAACAATACTCATTGTACATTAAAGATTTAATATGCGCAAAACATGTGACCTAAAACATTTTAAGGATGCGTGAAAATTTTCAGAATGTATGTGTGAGCCTGACTTCCTTACAAAATGCGCACGTCTTACTGTATAAAAGTTGTGTTGCCTTTGCAAACAAATTTTGAGACGGAAGCTATATCTCCGTAACAGATTAGTAATATATAATGCAGAATGTTTATCCTTATTTCTGACCCGGATATAGCCCGCTACTTTTCTCATATTAGCAAGTATGAAAGGCAGAAAGATGTACATACATCAGCTTGCAAAATAGTGCATATTAAATACCGGACCCGGTCGCACTCCGTGTTGCAAGTTGTGACTTTCTAGCATGAAATCGGTTCGAAGACTTCTGAACCTGCAGCAGCAGTTACAATATACATTTTGGTATCGATTACGAATTCACACTAACTTCTGACTTCGTGTTGTTAGACTACCTGTAGTAAACAAATGTGATGGCATTGTAGCAGCTCTGCAATGACGTGAAGCCTGCATATCTTGACAACGTATAATAATGCACGCATATGGTAATATTTTGTTAGTGTTTTAACATATTGGGTAAAAGTGGCTAATTGTTATTAATTACATTCATTCTTTTATTCTGTTTTATATTGTATTTTCCAAAGTTTTTTGGGGGGAATGTAATGGAAATAATTTGCATGCATCGAAATTGTTTTTATCTCATCCTTAGATAAAGCTTACAAATTTAAAAAAGAAGTAAATACAGAAAAAAATCTGTCTAAATCATCCGGTGGGTAGCACTGCACAATTATTTACTTTGCAAGAAAAACAGGAAGAAAAAAACTCCCCATGTTTATCAACACTCCATAATGGCTACTACAGGCAAGTTGTATTTCATTCCCCTAGATTTCGGGAACGTTGCCTGCCATTTCTCAAGGACAATTGAAATACATGGAGAATTTCATCAGCATGGAATTCCAGGTGCGGTAAACACGACTGACGGCTGTCGTTCTGTCACGAAGACGAAATTTATGTATAACGTTGCTGATGTATCAAAAAGTCAATTGGATTTCTCCTCTGTGTAGGCTTACGTTACGTACAAATATGCATTCAAATAACTTCACCCTATTCAGTTAGATGCTATGTCTTCTCTTATTAATCATTATTAATCAAGAAGTTTGTTTAAATTCCAGCGTTGATTGCAGCACAATAAATTCCAGTGGTAATTTCAATAACATAGCCTGATCCTGACCAATTTTTCAAGGAGGATTGGGTAACCAATTCCTTACCTCAAAAATTGTACTAGTCATTAGTAATTTGTAAAAGCGAATTATTCATACATGTTTCTAAAACCAAAAACATATATTATATGCAAAGCAGTACATGCACCTAATACAATGTTATTTTCATTTAAATAAATTCAGTATTGCATGAATTATATTTCAAGTGTTTTACAGCAAAGAATGGAACATGAAATTAGAGATGTCTTCATCATCAAATACAATATTCTTCCTTGTAAAAAAAAAAAAAGAAAATGTTCCATCTGTGTATCCAATCAAATTTTCTTTGTGTTTACCATATATTACATCGCAAGATACCGTACTGTAATATTATGTTTGAATTGGCCATGGAGTGGGGAATGGAGTCACTTTACTGTTGAGAGTAGGATCACTTTACTAGTCTACAATACAATATTAGATGTTTCCAAAATTGTTGAGAGTGGGGTTACTTTACTAGTCTACAATACAATGTTGGATATGGACATTGGGTGGGGAATGGAGTCACTTTACAAGTCTACAATGCAATATTAGATATAGCCATGGGGTGGGGTCACTTTACCTGTATACAATACAATTTTGGATATGGCCATGGTGTGAGGAGTCGGGTCACTTTAATAGTCTACAATACAATATTAGATATGGCAATGGGGTGGGGAGTGGAGTTACTTTACTAGTCTACAATACAGTATTAGATATGGTCATGCGGTGAGTAGTGGAGTCAATTTAATAGTATACAATACAATGTTGGATATGGCCATGGTGTGAGTAGTGGGGTTACTTTATTAGTCTACTTTACTATATTAGATATGGCCATGGTTTGGGGAGTCGAGTCACTTTGCTAGTCTACAATACAATGTTGGATATGGCCATGGTGTGAGTAGTGGAGTCACTTTATTAGACTACAATACAATGTTAGATGTGGCCATGGGGTGAGTAGTGGATTCAATTTACTAGTCTACAATACATTATTAGATATGGCCGAAATTGTTGACAGTGGGATCACTTTAATAGTCTACAATACATTGTTCGATATGGCCGTGGAGTGGGGAGTGGAGTCACTTTACTAGTCTAAAATACAATATTAGATGTGGCCATGGGGTGAGTAGTGGATTCAATTTACTAGTCTACATTACATTATTAGATATGGCCGAAATTGTTGACAGTGGGATCACTTTAATAGTCTACAATACATTGTTCGATATGGCCATGGAGTGGGGAGTGGAGTCACTTTACTAGTCTAAAATACAATTTTAGATGTGGCCATGGGGTGAGTAGTGGATTCAATTTACTAGTCTACAATACATTATTAGATATGGCCGAAATTGTTGACAGTGGGATCACTTTAATAGTCTACAATACATTGTTCGATATGGCCATGGAGTGGGGAGTGGAGTCACTTTACTAGTCTACAATACAATGTTCGACATGGCCATGGGGTAGGTAGCGGGGTCATTGTACTAGTCTACAATACAATATTAGATATGGCCATGTAGTGGAGAGTGGAGTCATTTAACTAGTCTACAATACAATATTCAAAATGCCTAATGCAGTTTGTCATCGTGTTTTATCGTCTAAAAGTTTGAATGATCGCAAGAACAATTGCTTTCATTCTTAGGGGAAGATAATTAAGAACTTTTCAATTGTTATAACTTCATTACCGAAAATAGGGCTTCTAAATTTACTAAATTGAAAATTTATTATATTTCGAGTAAAATCTTTATTCAGTGTGAAGATGTTTTAAAACGATATCGATCAGCATAGCAACTACAAGAAAGTTAAACTATACAAGTACCAAAATCTATTCAAGTTTTACTTTAGAACGTAAAAAAAAAATCGGTTTGACCATTCTAATAGGACATTAACTTGCTGGGTTTAACTATTCTAATAGAACATTAACTTGCTGGGTTTAACTATTCTAATAGAACATTAACTTGCTGGGTTTAACTATTCTAATAGAACATTAACTTCATCGGTTTGACTATTGTAATAGAACATCAACTTGCTGGGTTTAACTATTCTAATAGAACAGTAACTTCATCGGTTTGGCTATTATAATAGAACATTAATTTGTTCTGTTTGACTATTCTACTAGAAAATTAGCGTCTTCGGCTTGACCATTCTACTAAGAACATTAACTTCATCGGTTTGGTTATTATAATAGAACATTAACTTGTTCGGCTTAACTTTTCTAATAGAACATTAACTTGTTCGGTTTTAATATTCTAATAGAACATTAACTTGCTGGGTTTAACTATTCTAACTGAAAGCTTCCCCTCCAGCCAACCAAGGTCTGTTTTCTTTTTAATGCAAACTTGAACTTTACTATGTATTAACAAATGGATGCCACGCAATTTCAGTCCCATGAATCCAAAGGTAAAATCCCTACATGCTAGTCGTTCTTTCAAAAATGTCTGTCTTGTGTATTTTATGCATACTGTACTCTGTCACGAAGAGATCAATGGGAAATTACAGATTTTTACTGTCAAGCTGTGAATTCATCTTTTCCTTTAACGTATCAAAAGTATTTACCTGAAAGAGTTGCTGTAAATAAGCTTTGTACCAGTTAATAGTTACCTGTTCGACAAGTTTAAACACGCTTGTGGGATAAAATTAGATTAAAAAATATACATGTGCATGTGACTGTATAAATTACATGAGACTCTTTTATAAAAGCTTCCCATGATTTATATGGCCAGAATTCATTAACAATATTATTAGTTATTGTTTTGCAAAAGGATGTCATCGTATTACGTTTCTGTTGAAAACAATAAATTAAATTTCAAAATATGCTAGTATATGTGAAGGTAGGTCAATAATACATTTACTATGAAAATCCGTAAATAATAATAATAATAATAATAATAATAATAATAATAATAAAAATAATAAAAATAATAATAATGAAGACGATAATAATAATAATAATAATAATAATAATAATAATAATAATAATAATAATCAGGTAAATGCCAAGACATCATTTAGGGGATACTTCGACAGTTCTGTTTTCAAACTAGTTTTGTTCTATCTAGATTTTTAATATATATAAACAAGCTTCTATTATATGACAGGCCCACCTACATTATCTGTCTGCTCCCTTAATTCATTCATATCTTCATTATTTTACAGCTTCATTAATTCAGCCATAAATTCATTCATTCATTCATTTATTCATTCATAAATTCATAAATTCATTCATTCATTCATGGTCTTCTCTCTCGAATAATTTCTAGATGAAAAATATTGTGTTTGTTTTTTCTCTTTCCCTTTGTGTGGATAGTATATTTGAAGGGTTTATTCTTATTCTCTGTGTGTGTGTGTGTGTGTGTGTGTGTGTGTGTGTGTGTGTGCCTTTAATAGTAAGTATTGAGTTTTTTTTTATTGTAGATATTGGATTTTGTTTACCTTTCCCTTCCATGTGGATAGTATATTTGGGGCTTGTTTTTGTCTTCCTCCCTCTGTGTGGTGCGTGTGAGGAGGAGGGTATGTGTGTGTATATGTGTGTTTGTGTGCATATTATATTTTGGCGTTTATAATGTATGTTGATTCTCGGTCGATCAGAGTTGCAAAAGAGTTTTATAGTGCTGAATTTAGCCCTGAAACATAAATATTTCTGGTGGCTAATATTGACCAAATTGATCCAGAGAGTGCGAATAAAGCACGAGCAGCAAATATAATTGCTAAAATGAAACCTAACATATAAAACAGACAATTTTGTCAGAGCTGCATGTATGAGAGTTCTACAGCTGAAAAAGTTACAGAGGATTTGATATGTTTGGTAAATACTGTCATCCAAACGATTGTGAGGAGCATATGCTAAAAGCTGACTCGAAGTTTACAAAGACGTTGCTCGAGATTAACAAAGACATGTCATAACTATTAACAGATCCGATCTTTTGAAAGCAAGATCTAATGGTGGTAAAAAAAGAACCAGAATAAGATCGAATAACACAAGATTCATGATGAACTTAATTAGTAGCACTGAACAACGACTAAAACAAATTGCAGGATAGGTAAAAGTTTGCTAAATGAAGAATATTTCGCAAGCTACTTATGGACTTTCCTGATTTTTAAAAAAAAACTTGAGGCAGCAGATTATCATGCAAAAAACTACATCATATCTAATATTGGTTGACTCGTTGACATACAGCGATTATTTTTTTTTAAAAAATATTCTGAGCAACAGTTAAATGCAGCACTGAAAGCAGTAAACTCAGCTGAATTGGCGATTGAATCTTACAGAGATGAGCGAGAATTATTTTATCAAACATTCGATGATATAACAAGTATTAATAATATTATTAACCATATTTAATCATGACCGTAACAGAAAAATTTCATTAAAAGACTAAAAAAAAAAGCTGAAAATATAAAGATATAAGAGATTTAATTATTTGGTGTCGAATCCTAATTGCAGAAAACATCAACTTAGACACCGATAAACGTTGACTGTTGTCTTTTTCAGCAGTATATGCAATACTTACACAACAAATGATGTGTATTAATATTAAAATTAATGATGTAAGATTTGTTGTAAGTTATATTGATTATGTAAAAGATCTTTACCAAAATACCGTGAATGATTTCGACGAAATAACGACTTTTGATCCTCCACTTACTGTAATTCAAAGCAAATGTGTTGATGATTTTAGGTAAAACATTACTTTATGTGACGTATATATGAATATAAAAAAAATTCTTGCTGATCATGTTAATAGTAAATGTTCTCGTTAATAAAGCTGATGCTGAGTAAAGTTTACTTTTAAGCGATAAAATATGTTAAAGCAGATCCATAATTACAACAAAGCTATATTCGACTTCAATCATATTCCATCCAGTCTTTTAGACAACGACGGTAACGAGCTGATCAAGTACTACAGGTACCATCATAAAACACTATTGTGTCAAAGGCGTGAGAAAATATTACAGCCGTATCATAAACTGTATCCTGATTGTGTTAACAGCAGCAGGAATATCAGCAGTAGGAGGAACAGCTAATCCTATATTGCTGATAGGGTCAGGAACAGGTATTGCGTTATCAACAATAAATAAAAATAGAACCAAATTACGAGAACAAGAACGCTTCTTGAATTTAGCAACAAGGACTGATAACGAGATCTTGAATCAACTTCGAGCTTAACTCTGCGGTTAAAGTTTATCCTGCTCAATTTGATGCACCAACAACGAGATAACGACGATTTTATTGTTGATATTATACCAAACAGACTTTTAAAATATGAAAAGCAGCATTTGGTAAATTTTGTGTGAAATGCAAAATATAAATGGAAAATATTTCGGCGGAAGATACTAAGAGAAAGATGAAAAGAATTTTCTTTCCGGGTAAACATATGACGATAGTGCTTAGCAGCTAGAAGTATATATAGCACGTACTTCAAAAATGGAAACAAGATAAATCTGTCTCTGGTTTGTAATGATTATTCTGAGTATTTATATAAACTTGCTATATCAAAAAAGAGATCGATAAAGTTACTGACAATCTTTATCATCCAAACTCGCAAAACAAATGCAAACAATCACAGTAGATAATGAGCTAAAAATGTTTTACGTTGATAAGACAATAGTTTCTCATGGAAACTTTATCAAATGTTAGAATCCGATTCTCTTATCAGCGGTAATATTAATATGTAATTGTTAAGTCATGATGATATATTAGTGTAAAAGCTGCGATGTTAAGAAAACATTGAGAAATATTTAGCAAATTTGAAAGCAAAGCATGAAATAAATTTAAGGTTACTAGAATCATTAGTAAACGATCTTAAAATATTAAAGAAATTGAAAATATTTGCAAGAATTTAAAGGGCACTTGTTAGCTGGCGTAGTTCATGCTATTGGTATGTGTGTTATTGTAACAAGATAACCGAGTGGGATTTCCGATTTACAACACAACGCAATTGGTGGTGGTACAAATACAAAATGTTTAATGACAAATGAATTGAATGCGAAATTAATTATGATTAATATGTGCGTGTATATGATCCACATATTGGATCGATTAACATAAAATGCACGAACTTAATAAAGACAACACAAATAAGTCAGCTTACACAGTACTTGGACAAGTGGTGTATGATTCATAGTGATTTCAAAACGAAAAGAAATTATTTGTTTACTCAATTAGTAAAGCATGGAATTTACTCGTATTGTAAAATGTATTCGCTCAAATTATATAAACATAAAGGAACAGATACAAATTATCTCTCAAAGAAAACTATTGGATGTGCCCGTTGCAACAACATCGTATCCAGAGGACCAACGCAACAAGAATCCGAAAGAGCTATTTAATGTGCACAAAAAATACCAAAAAGGTTTCAAGTTACTAAAATCTTTATTTCCCTAACATTAATTCGCTTTCTCAAGCCTATGATCTCAACCTCCATTCTTCCATGAAAGAAATCAAATGTAACAATATATAAATACTGCATTATATTTAATTTTTTTCATTTGTCACACACAACTTTACAATACAAAGTTTACTAGTCTTAGCAATAGCTAGTTCAACAAAACAAATATATCCAGGATAAACATTTTAACTGGACAGTTGACGTCAACCATATCGATGGTGTAAATATTATATTGTGTCCAATTGTTTCAGTTAAAGTTCAATACCGATACCATTTTTTAACTTAAAGCTCTAAAACAAAACCTTAATGTAGTTTGTTTCATGTACATATTGATTTCTTTATTTAATTATCATTTTGACCAGTATATTAAAAATCATTATTACTGACAATATATTCTACTCGAAAATTTTTAAAGGTTTAAACTTAACAACTACAGAAATCATTTAAAGAAACTTGTTCTAAGTAAAAGTACTGATAAGTCAATAATTCTAACCTTATCTTTAAAATCACTCCTTCTTGCAAAGTTATAAATTTTTAACCATATATGACATGAGGGTTAAACTACTGTTTAATTTAAGTGTTCTGTTATAAACTTATAAAGTAACCAACCCCACAAGTATATTAAAAAAGAACACCACTGCAAGCTTTCATATGACCTCGTAAATGGTAATGCAGATAATGGACACTTATGTCTGAATTTCAGCTGGAGACAAAACTGGGACACGCTTTAACTTTATAGGTCATGGCCAGTACACTTCTAATTTGATGTTATCTATTGTATTCAAAAATAAATTTAAAAGGTAATGTAATGCAGAATATATATTCATAGAAAAACAACTTTTGTATTACATGCATATATTTTTAATTTGTGCAAAACAAATGACGTGTAATTTGTTTGTTGTTGTTTGGTATGGTTGCAATTACAACAGTATTAAAATGCAAAATAAATAATAAATGAAGGTTGAATTTATCTCAGTATGTATATAGGATTGTTTAAAAAGCTAATACTTAAAAGAAATAACGAGCCATTTTTGTGTATGGAAGATCAAACCATTTACTCAAAAGATGCAAATCTCATTTTCAAGACAGAGTGAGAAAAGGTTCACACCGTGCCTGGAATTCCATGCTGGTGAATTTCACCCACGTGACGTATTATGTCGAGAAACGGCGGTCTACATTATGCAAATTCAGGCGAGTTAAAAGCAGCTTGCCAATTGACGCCATAATGGATTAGTGTTATAATCCAGTTTTTTTTCTTCCTTGTTCTTATTTTTATTATTAAATTTTTAATATTAACCTTTTATAATCATTCAGTGATACTCACTTGATCAGTTAGATCAATATATTCTCTATATCTATCTTTTGTTACAATTTTCTAATATTATTCTAAGGATGAGATATATTTGTTTTGATGCTAGCAAATTATTTTCATTATATTCCCTCAACGAACTTTGCAAAACTTTCAAGCCCACAACGTTAAAAGAAAAATCAAAACTACAACAATTAGTATACTAATTATAATTAGTATAAATTAGCCACTTTTATGTATATACTATACATATAATTTTTTAGTTTTATTAAATGTTCAGACTTACTTGATTGACTGCGTATTATCGAGTTGCGCAATTCACACTTTATTGTAAAACTATTATAATCAAGAACCTAAATAACAGTTTCTGAATTTCCATGTACTGCAACCTGCTGTGGCCTATATACGTTGACCCCTCTTCTGAATCAAGTATTCAAATTCTCTCTCCCCCCCCCCATACAAAGGTAATAAAAATAACCAAGTATTGCACTACCCTGACAAAATTTAAATGACGTCCCTGATTATAATCCTGCTTTGCTTGATAACTACGAGTAATCTAATCTATCCACATACGACAACACTAAATGATAGGATTCCGTGAACTCGTGTCATTTATATGACATTTTTACACATTAATTTGATATTTATAAAGGATAGCTGAAAATGAATTTGAGTTTTAAAAAATCATGCATTAAACAGCAACTAGATTTCGAACGCAATTTACTTCCTTGTCACATTCTAGGAATGGGTGTGTATAAACTACCGAAACGAGGTTGACCCATTTACCTTCAGCCGAGACAAGATTTGGGCGGAACAGGGTAGGTACAAAGCCAACAAAGGTATTTGTCTTACTGCAGTTTAAAAGTAGGTCTCTCTTTAACAGCTAAGTAATATTATTGTATATATCTCAGCCTAAATCTTACATGATTATATGAAATCCTTACCCAAAAAGAGCTTAAACCATGCGCATGACAGCGTGTGTGTGTGTGTGTGTGTGTGTGTGTGTGTGTGTGTGTGTGTGTGAGTGAGTGTGATTTGGATTTGTAACGTAGCTTTAACAATTTTCAGTCATTTCTCTATAATGTGTGCATTGATGCAGATTATAGTGATGTCTAGCACTGGGGCATCATGCCGCAGACATGTATCATGATGTCCCACCAGGTCACATTATCCTGACCACAGGCCGACCAGTCCAAACACTAACCCCATATTGCTGAGCGCCAAGCGAAGCAGCTGTTAATACATCTTTTATAAGTCTGATATGACTCGGTCGAGTATGGAACCCACGACCTCCCACATCCGATGCGAACGCTCTAACCACTAGGCTTCTGGAGCTGTCGACATGTTTGGTAAAGAGATATAAGAGTGTAAAATTTGAAGGAACTTAATTTACTTTCTCGTCATTTAGAAAAAAAAAATGTTCGTTTTGGAAAAAGAACTAGTAAACGAAGGGATATTTATTGTAAGAAAGACACAGTCCAGATCTGATGTATATTACAGAATAGAAACCGAGTGGGTTTTGGATTAAATGAATAACATAAACACAATGTGTGAAAATGGAAATCTATGAAATGAATTATTAAAGAAAATTATTTGGTGTATAAATAATGATTCTCTCACGCTCTCAACATACGATTGATCCAATCACTCTACACAAACATTCACACATTGAAAATAAACCCAAAATATGAATTCAATATGAAATACAGATTCAAGAAACCTCATGGACTGCAGTTAGTTTCTAATATTAGTATGTACTGTAAGAGAGATTCACATAATCTCACGTATGAACTACGATTAATATTCAAATAATCTCAAGGTATTCAAACGTGTTTCAAATAATGTTTTGCATTGTAAGTAAGAGTCACATAATCTCATGGAATACAACTAAGATTCAAAATTATCTCATGTAAATGTATCCAAATGAAAAAAACAATTGGAACAAACATAAACTTATTGACTCTTGTACAGTCGTACAATTCATAAGCTGATGAACCCGCACAGTTTCAGAGTCGTTGGGTTGGCCCACACTTTTATCGGCCTCTCACACCCTTCACAGATCCACCACATGTACAGACATACCTATACACACGTATCGATAGAATACAACACCCATGAACAAGCTTCATGGGTTCTGAAAAATCTCTAGATATATGTTAATACATTAAACTCTAATAGCAACTTGTAATTCAAAGTGCACAACGTTTCAAATCTGCGTTGTAATAAATGCATCATTACATGATATGACATTACAAACTGAATAAGCTTCACATATCAAATGAAAATATAAATTGAACACTTATCCCTATGGCTGGAGAACAAAATGTAGAGAATACACTCCTTGACAAGATCTAAAACGACTAGGGCGTCGGTTAGAAACTGATCTCCCTTAAATCCATAGGAGAGTGAGTAATAGACAGGGTATAATACCCGTGCATATCATGCTTTTAATGTCCGTCGTCGCAAGTAATTTCCGGCGAGATACATGTTAGTATTGTCGCTTACCTGGAAAAACACTTATTCACCCTAATTAACGTTGTACGCATGTACAACGAAAAATAGTGAAATAGTTCTAAGGCAAAACCAGTTATTATTTTGCCTAATTATGTGACAATATATATATATATATATATATATATATATATATATATATATATATATATATATATATATATATATATATATATAAAGTTTGACATGAAGTCTTAATGGTACAGTATAGCACATTTATTTTGTCGTCTTACAATTAAAGTTTTACTACTAACGTAGTGGATGGGTTAACAAAGCAGATTACATTGTTACTCAATTACTTTTTCTTTAGTGAACCATTTATGTCTTATTTCCTGACACCTTGGACCTGTTCTCTTTGAAATATTACGAGAAAGGAACAATCGCCAATGTTATCAGCCTTTCAGATCAAGTCTTATATATTTGTATTTGGGAGACCGAGCAGTGTGGCTGAGAGCATCAATATGTGTTGAAAGATTTGATGCACTTTCAGATTTCTCAAAGCTGCATTTACATTGGCTAATTCAAAGGTTACCAGAACATAGCCGCTAAGCAGTCGCTGTCAGATCATGCACGTAGGACAGTGAATATCCCATTTTTAATCAGATTGAATAACATGATGGTGCTGACATCACCTTAAAAGGGCACAACTATTTATAATAACATTACAATCTAGGGTACAAGGGTAAACTTTAATGCACACAGTTCATGCAGCAACAACGACCTCAATAAAAATGTTTATGAAAATTACAGTTATACTTAAAGGTCCATAATTTTGGAATAGAACAAGAACTCAAACTTTAAGATTAATATTCATTAGACACGACACAATCAATGGAAGAAAATATTCCCCTAATTCACAAATGCATTTGTCAGGTTAGAATGTTATATTAGACACAAGGTGTTTCTCACAGTGCTAGTACATGCATATATACTGTGTGTGCGTGTAGATATATATATATATATATATATATATATATATATATATATATATATATATATATATATGTGTGTGTGTGTGTGTGTGTGTGTGTGTGTTGTTTATCGCAGTGTTCAATTATATTTTAAAACAATTACTAATATAGTTGTTTGAATCCTTTTAAATTACCGACATATCTTTACAGTGTCGTCTTAGCATTGTGTGTTTTGAGTTTGTACAGAACGGACAGCAGCAGAGAGGGTCAACAGATATATTTTTCGAGAAAAAAGGCTTCTACAGAGAGAGAGCGAACCTACTTATGTTTCAAACAAAAATAAGGCCTCTACACAGAGAGGGTGAACAGACTAAGTTTTCAGATAAAAATAAAGCTTCTAGAGGGAGAGGGTAAAACCCATCTCAGATATTTGTCAAACTAAATCCTCCTACACAGAGAGAGAGAGGGAACAGACCTCGTCTATTTGGCAAACTAAGGTCTCCTACGAAACAGAAAAACAATAGTCTCACCGAACAGAAATAAGGCTTCTAACTTTCTAGACGCAGATTCGTTCACACCCTTTCTGCTGCATTGGTTTTATCCAAATATCTTATCAAGTCCGATACGATATCTTGATCTAGGATCGTATAAACTTATTGTTATAAACCCGTGTGGGGTTGATTTGGCATGGCTAAAGAAATTTCTAAAATGATTATAATCCATGTCACCGCTACACCAAGTTTGATGAATATTTCTTAGTGTGTGTGTATCAATTCCATTAATACAGAAAGAATATTACAATTGTCTCTGATCCCTTTTGGTATTTATGTATACCGCTGGGTTACATAAATCACATCAGTATTTTTATGTCTACCGCGTGAAAATGATCTATCTGGATTTGATTGTTTATCCCGTATCACATCATCATACACAACTAAATTATTAATATATCCATCAATGGAATCAACACTGGGTGCTTCATTGATATCAGTAACAACTTCAATAACATCACTATCTTCATTTATCGTCTTTGAATTTTCATGAAAATATTTTAGCACATCACAGCACCGTTGAAAATCTACAGATGGTGCCACTAAATACAACTTATTACATTTTAACCATCTTATTATGAGATTAAGTAACAATTGCGTCTTGCCACTTCCAGAAGGACCTATGATAAACATTCTGATGGATTGGTAACACTGCATGGTGTTTAACAGCTTCTCGTGTTTTTGTCGCTGAAAATCACATATTCATGTTGCTATAAATAAATTATGGATCTATATTGTGTCAAATGCAAGACGCGTACTAGCACAAACGACTTAACAACAATTACAACAAGCAATAACAGGCCAGAGCTCACCGGCAAGTGTGCACAACGTGGTACAAAGAAATTTAGATTTATTTCTATGAAATCAGGTGATGATTTAAAAAAAAAACGAGAAGGTGATATTGCAGCAAAATTTACAAAATAACCAGGCACACCGTGGGCAAATACCCAGGAGAAAAACATCTTCCTGGATATAATTACTGCGGCCCTGGAACCAGACTCGATATCCAACTTGACAGTCAAGACCAACCAAAACCAGATGAATATCCGATAAACGCTATTGATAAAGCGTGTCATGTTCATGATGTGTCTTATAAAAGTAACAGTCTGCAGCATAGGCATCTAGCACATGTGAAATTGATTGACGCGTTAAATTTTATTACGAATAAGTCTTTCAAGGAATCATTAGTTAGCTGGTTAATAAAAACCGCCATGAAGGGTAAACAAGTGCTTGGAAGGGGAACTTACCGTGACGGTAACTAATCGGTTGATTAATATTATTATGGAATCTATTTATTATTCCCCAAGAGGATACCGGCAGGGTAAATCAGTTATTAATAAACTCGCCAAAGCGGTAAAGGTCAAAAGTGTTACTGTAGTAGATTGGTTATCAAGATAAGCCGTATTGCAGATTTATCTAACACCGCCTAAACATATTGATTTTGCTCAATTTGATATCATTGTTCCAAATAAAGTTCATCAGGCGGATATATTATTCCTCCCATATGACACTGTCAAAAGACAAACTTACAAATATGCATTAACCGAAGTTCATACTGCGACAAGATACAAAGAAGCAGAGCCATTATTGACAATGGCAGCATCAGAAGTAGCTTCTGCGCTTAAACGAAGTTATAAACGATGACCTTTGCAATGGTCAAATCTATTTCAGATTGATCCTGGAAAGGAATTTCAGGATGCAGTGTTATCATTAATGAAACAAGACGGGAACATACTGCAATACACCGTGATCAGGCAATTGTTGAACGATTTAATCGAACACTTGCTGAGCAGTTATTTGGATATCAATACGCGAAGGAATTTATCAAAGATTACAGATCTCGCGAATGGGTTGCAAGATTTCCAAGTGTGATAGCTGGTTTAAATAATGAAATTATTCGAACAATAAATATGAAACCTAATAACGCCATCGCAAATAAATATATACCCGTTTTACAAAATGATCTTTCAAAATTTACGAATACTCGGTAACGTAACTGTCAGATATTGATATCAACCAGGTAAACTCTAAGGTGGTAAAAAAGAGCTACTGATCCTATTTGGCGTGTTACCACACAGAAAATATCTAACATAACAAGATCCACGGGCAGACCCGCAATCTACAGATTGGATTCAACTGCTCCTCAGCGTTGGTTTACACGTGAACAGTTACAAGTGATACCCGAGGACACACAATTACCACCACGATCACTTAACTAGCACCTCAGCGTACCGCCACGATCACTTAACTAGCACCTCAGCGTCTGTTACACTCTATACAGGTCAGCATAGTATTTGCACGTGAATGACCACGACTGCTATCTTTTCTGTCTGCGGTAAATTGGCGTGGATATTTGTCTTTGGACCAGGACCATAGCATTATACAATTACAGCTCGTGCAGTGATTATTCTGTTGTTGTTTCAGCATCATGATAAACTCTATATTATCATTTTTTGGTCACTTTGTTTATAACCAGCGAATTGTTTTTCTTCTCGTTATATTATCACTGACAATATCATTTGATGCTGTCATTATAATTAAAACGACTCTACGAAGTTGATTTATTCTTCTAACTCGTGACACTGCGAGATAAACTAAACTCGTCCATTAGATGCGATCATCTACGATCCAAACAATTGTATCAGAGATAGTTAACCCCTGAGATGAGTGTATTATCGTCATTGCGTATCCTAGCGTCCAGGGAGATTTGTCAGCGCGCAATGCATATTCGACAACATTGATATCAATCAGAACAATATCATTTAACACGAGAGTTTGTTTTTCTGTTTTTTGGTCTCCATGCTTTCCAAAAATCATTTAACGAGGTTTCTGAAATTATTTTATGCACTATTTCGCATTGGATTTTATCCGGTTGTAATCTGATTAATTTCTTCGACTCGCTTAAGTTTTTATCATACGCTCTGTGATTAGTATTAATTTTTTTCTTAATAATCTACACATTGCTTTACCCAATCATGCGGAGACAAACCAACAAATGGCGGTGGTTGACCATGATCGCCATACATTATCGCAGCTGTATGTTTCAGTAACAGCCAATCAAGAAACATTTTTAATATATCCAGTGACATTATGAATATCTCATCCCAAATAATGATCTGTGGGATGTCCAAATCCTTTAAAATACCCGGCACACTCTCCATACCCGAGGAACTTCCAGGATAATACGCAACCATATCAACAGAGATAACACTGTTAGAATCATATTTAGTATTCTACAATAACCCGTGTCCGTATTCGACACAATTAGCTTGAAGATCCGAGAGAAATTCAAATCGTGTTGGCTTCCATAGATTTCTTTCTCTGGCGAAATGAGCTGCAACTGTCGGGATTGTAAAACAGATTGTTAGTAATTGCTCGCTATTTTCATTTGATCAGCGAGTTTTCTCATTTCTTCATAAATAGATTCCGTTCGGTATATTTCGCCGTTAGGTCTTACAAATTGATCAAATTTAGATTATTCGTTGAAACTTTAAAATAACCACACTGATACAGGATCGTTTCTACTTAACTCGTAAATAAAATTAAACATGTTCCTGCCAGAGTATTTCACCCCAGAATTCTGGGGGGGGGGGGGGGGGAGTAATATTTTACAATTCGATCTCGTGGAAATATTGTTACTGCGTTAGTCCACGCGTGCGCATTATGATCAATGATATTTATTGGAGTTCCTCCCATTTTATAATGTTTGGAATCGTATAAAATCTCTCCTATTATAGTTTTTTACTATAATTGGGAGTTTTAATATTTTCTCTAGCTCGATACATTTTGTATTGTAGCACTGACTGATAAAACCCATTCCTTTATTTTTTACGCCTTAGGTCTATCAGACCGTTTCCATGCATTTAATTTGTAAAATGCTCTGTTACTCGTTCAGCTACACAATTTATCCTCGATAGTTTCATAGGTTTCAATTTCTCACTTGGGTTTTTCATTTAACGGATAAATTCCATAAATAACCGCGGACACAGGATACCATCGCTTATAATACGGTTTGTCAATTCCGGTTAATACTCCTGGTTTGGAACATTTACTCACAATGACAATTTTTTTATTTGCATGGATTGGGTCGTATTTATTAAGAATAATCAAATTTCATGTTTCTGCTAGTAAAATAAATTTCACTCTGATAAAATTCTTTCGATGTTTGAGATGCGCGATTATACTCGCTGCTAGTTTATCGTTCATAGTAGCATCAACACCACCACTGAATCAAAATGTTGACCAGGAGTGAGATGCGCCATCTTTGTTAAATTCGTTCATAGCATCGTAAATTATATTAATAATATTTTTATCACTCACTAGATTTTTTATTGGTGCGTCTATAGTTCTATCGAGAATTAAATTTATAGGTTTTCCTAGGCTTGATTTTGGATAATCTCGTGAATTTTCTCTATACTATAATTAAGACAAGTCGTTAAATATAACATGTTTTATATAATGAATGATTGCAAATGGTTGATGATAGAATCCGTAACTCCTTGTAACAAATCATTCAGAAATGAATTCTGCGGATGTCATTCACAAAGTTTGCGACGAAGAAGCATGAGTCCAAAACCGTGTATACGATGTGATGTGGGAGTACGAGGAAAAACACAATTGTGCCTCCAATGCGATAAGAACCCGCGAGGATTATATATCAAAGTTTTCAAGTAACAATCTAGACAAATAATCAATTAAACAAATAAATATTATATATAAATGAGCCAAGAATTTCAACCACATCCTACGATCAAGAACTACGAAGCATCACGTGATTGTGTAATTAGAAACTGCTGGTTGAAGAGACCATTAGGTATTATCAATAATCGTGGTCATCTAATATTTACGGTTGCAATAAAGTTATCTTTGCCATCGAATAATTTTTGAATGCTTCAGTCGAAAAATCCCCTTTGGCTTTGTGACTGATCATATTGATTCATATCCCGAAAAAATTCTTTATCTAACCTTCAAGTTATCACACAAAGTGAAAATATCAAACCCGGCCTGACATGGAGATACTTCAAAACAGGCTATCTTTATTAAACCCATCATTAAAGAAACTGGTGAAGAAAAGATATTTTAATAGATGAATGAAGCCGGCAAATATTTTGATATCTGAGTACTCTTGTTTAGACGAGTAGCAATATGTATATATAAATCCTCCTTTTCTAAGAAATATAATCAAAATATATCCTTTCAATATTAATTAAAAAATACTAGTGAGTTATCTTGATTATATTTGCTCATGTTTATTTAATTTTGTTGATTTGTTAAATTAAGATCTCCTACGAGAAAACAAAACAAAGCTTCAATCTAATCGTGAATTACTTTTTTGGTCATTTGTTTAAATTATTACAGATGTGATTGTTTACTCCCTTACCCTCTGCTTCTACGAATTAAATCATATCATATAGCAATAATGTTTGCAGAATATTTAACAACAAGATTAGCACAAGAAAGACTAGAGGTGATTAAGAAATGTATACCCGTCCGTGATTCTATCAGACAAAAATTAGAATAATAACAAGAATCACAAGTTGAATTTGCAATACGTGCTAAACAATTATTCAAATCCGCTAATACAACTATCAGAGAGGTGATATATGGAAAAGAAGGAGAAGAAGTAAAAGAGGATGTTCTTCCTGAACTTATAAAAATGCAGAGAGAAAAGATTTTATTAGATCTTCCAACTAATTTAGCTGATGAACAATTACAACCATAGGCTGCTGCTGATCCTATTGAAGAAACGCCTATAGAAAAAGAACCAGAATAAATCACGCTAACTGAAACATTTACTAATTTGGCAATTAATCATATTTTAATAAGTGATATTCTGACTGATCTAGCTGGATTTGCACTTGCAAGTTTTAGTCACAAAGAAAGATACTTAAAACCCGAACATAATGAACCAATAAGTAGAGATAACTGGTATAGGTGGATATATCGCATAAAATATGACAAGAAACGAATTCGATTTAACGATTATTTATTTATATCATACAAAAAAGAAGAGAATTTGACATAAATGTTCAGATTGAGCAACAATCCAGCTCACAATCTAAACTTCCTCCAATACAACAGACAAAATCAAAATCTTCTATGGAGCGAGAAAAATCTGGTGATTGATTTTCTCTGAGTGGAATCCAAGCGGTGCTCTGAGTGGAACTCCGATTGGAACTCGGGGGAGTGGTCTTGTTTCTTGTCCTAATAATATTATTTCCAATATAGCACGAAATTCTCATAGGGGTAAACGAGCTGGAAATAACTATTTCGAAATAATTAATGAAGACGCTGGTATCTGTAGACTTTTATTTCAAGGTGGTATCATGAATATCGGCGTAAATCGAGAATTTATAGATGAACTCGAGGATGGTGTTACTGTCAATGGTTATTAGAGTGATTAATTATCACTAATGACTAAATGTAACTGCGATTAGATAAATAATAATTAGATAAGATTATCATTCACGATCATCATAATTTTATAGAGATGGTCTTGGTGATGTCATTCAAGGGTTATTTGCAAGGATGGCTCCAAAAATAGCACCAATCGCTAAACAATTATAGATGAAAAACCTATTAATGTTATTGGTGAAAAAGCTCCTGGTGCTATTGGTAATATTGCTAGTAAAGCGTTTTCTGCAGCCAAAGAAAGACTAACCGCGTTGATAAATCAACGACGACGAAAACCGCAGCCAATGAAACTGGAATATTCAGAAATAATGCCCGCGAATGTCAGTAAAATAATAAACAAAGCCGCGGATCAAAAACTACCAGTGCTGACAAATCAAGGTTCTGATGCACAGTGAGATATTACTGCAAATTTAATAGCTGGAAGTGGCCTTAGATCACGATTTAGATCAAGAAATATATAATAAAATGTTTAAAACTTCACTTGACCCAGCGTTTGATATAGACGCAACGGTTCTCAATGATGAATCCGTACATGATTATCAATTTTATTCTTATAACGCAATACAACCAAATAGTCGATCAAGGATTGAAGTTCATGTTCAAGATACAAGTATATATATTTTACCCGCTGAAGCAATTATTGAGGTAGAGGGGGAACTTGTAACAAATGTTGCACAAAATACGCCATATGACGCAAATTTGCTAGTTGGTTTTGTCAATAATGGTTTTATGGCGTTGTTTAGTAGTGCTACATATATGATTGATGGAAGAGATATTTAATCTTTTCAGAAGGATGTTGATGTTGCCACAACAATATTGGGTTTAGCGAGATATTCTGATGATTATACAAGATCGGCGGGTTAATCAATGATCTTTGCTAAGGATATTACTGATAACGCTGATCGTGTTCAGCATATTATAAGACAACTAAAGGATCGTGCTGTTCCTTCTTCTGGTGCTGATGTCGAAGATAATATTTTTAATGTTAATGCTAATTTCAACCTCGGGTGTACAACATTCAGGGAAATGTTACAAAGTGATCCTAGATTTTTTTCATGTACGATTCTGTTATCTCATATTTTTGGATTTTGCAGAAATGTAAGAAAAGTAATCTTTGGAGCTAAGCACACAGTAGTCCTCGTGCGAAAGAGTGATGATAATGATGCAATCTGGCATGAAGTAGGCCCTGCTGCAATTCCAGTCGCAGATGGTAAAATAAATATAACAAAACTCTCTCTCTCTCTCTCTCTCTCTCTCTCTCTCTCTCTCTCTCTCTCTCTCTCTCTCTCTCTCTGTGGATGCCAGTAATGGTTCCATCGATCCTCGCAGAGGAAAAATTACTATCGTTTATGGACACAGGTGGTAAATCATTGCTATCGTGGCTAACAACAACCACAAATAGTATTCAGAGTACTATTAACGGTATATTCTCATGGCACTTAGCATCACAACAAGGTGTTGCTGAGCCACGACACATATTTGTATCGCTAAAGGATGTTACACGATTAAATTCACAAACGCGTAGTCATATAATATTTTATCAACTCGGACTTAACGAGTTATCGTTGAGGATAAACGATCAAAAAGAATCATCTTAAGATATTTTACTTAAATACGGAGAAAACCAAATAGCACACGCGTATCATCGTTTATTGACCTTTATGGGACGAGATTTAAATATAGATACTGGTCTGCAAATATCATGATTAGATTTTAAAAGATTATATCCGATTTATTACTTTGAAGGAACATCTTGATATAACCAGACAGACTATTGTTAATATACACTTTCGAACTCGTGAAACTCTTCCGGTTGCTCCACCCACACTTATCCCTAATTACAGAGCCATTGCCGTAATGCTCAGCGACAAATCGATGTTACTCGAGGGTTTTGGTGGTCGAATAAGTGCCGTTGACGCACCAGTAGAAAATTTATAACGCAATTAGATCAATCCTATTATTATAAATGTCATATAGTCACGTTATTGTTACTCTGACTCCAGGTCAGATTAAAAGGTTGCAATCGGATTCAGCTAAAAGAGAGGTAACTACGATATCATTAAAACACAATCAGATCACACGTGGAGAGAAAAAACTATCACGGACAGCGCGTCAGATTAAGCATTTCAATGATAAAAAAAAGATATAAAAAAGGTGTTAAGGTTACTCTCCCTGCGGGCGCGATCAAAATACAATTAAATCAGGTGGTATATTTCCACTTCTCGCTGCGTTGCCAGCATTGATTGCCGCGGCTGCCTCCGCAGTCGCGAAAACCGCTACGTAAGGAACAGCTGGAAAAGCGGCAGGAATGGCACTAAAAAAAGCAACGGAAAAAGGATATAAAAAGAGGCGATCCGTAAAAGGATCGGGTCTAAGGTTACCAGGGACTCCGTATTCATGGTACAACGGAAGAGGAAGCAGCATGAGGTTGCCAGGGACGGTTTTCTAAAACCACTATCAAATTTTGATTTACTTGATGCTGCTAATATTTTAAGAATAAAAACATTTTAGAGGTGATTTTATGCGAGATCAATTACCACAAGAACCAAACAGCGTTGAAACCGGTATTATTAATCACCGGACCTGGAACTCACTGGATTGCATACGCGACTGATCCACGCGGAATCGTTTATTTTGATTCTTACGGGTTAGCGGCACCTAAAGAATTTATGTACTATTTATACGAATTAAAAATTCCTCGCTGGTACTCAACGCTACCAACACAGACAAAAACCGACCCACCAATATGCGGCCAAGAAGTAATTAATATACTTAAAGCTATATCAACATTATCCAAACCGTACACGAATACATGAGTAATCACTTTTGAGAGCGATCTTAAAAATATAATGATTGATATTTACGAGAGATCTCTCTCAACAAACAAACCCACCGGTGAAAAATCGGCAACCAAAGATATAATTTGTTTGTTATATCGAGGATGAAATATCCGAATTGTTAAACCTTGCATGTGTGGATCCAAATGAAATAGTCGGGGAACATTAAGAACGAGTTATCTTTCATTGAATGATCTCATCGTTAGAGTCGATGGAGTAACCGAAAACTCCATAGCGCTATTTGATTCCAGTGGTACAATTAAACCAGGAGTTCTTTTTTCAAATGTACTCGAAAATATCTTTAGTCGAGTAAAAAAATCTGGTGATACAATACCAGGCCCACTCGACATAAACTCAAAAAAACATAACATCACTTGGTGATCCAACATTGGACAATGACGCAGTAACAAAAACTACGAAGATACAATAAATAATAGACTATCAACGCTGCGAATCGAGTATGATGGTCATGTATCCGTGCCTTTTGCAAATCTCCGTTGAAATTTTAGAAAAATTGATGAAGCGATGGATAATTTCTTTGAAATACCGCTAACTGTCCCTATGAAACTCCGAAATAAAGACGAGTATCGACACGATTATGCAAACACAAGGTAATACCGTTAGTGATTTTCCTGCTATCGCTGCAAGGGTTAATAAAATTAAAATACCGCATAAAGAAAATATCAATACAGTATACTCGATACAATGGGGTATTTTACCCAAACGCCTATAAATAATTTCGTTGAAGTGTCTGCAGATATCTATAGATTAACTCTGATTTCGCCGTTACAGTTTACTGTATCATCAAGTACAAGTATGGGAATGAAAACTGCAAGTGCAATAATAGATAAAGAAACCACTGAACCATTTACAATAACCCCCAGCAGTGTTAATTTAGTATCAGCGTCAGTCACATGGTATGTAGAATTTGTAATTCATTTAAGTAAATAATATAATGAATGTCCAACAATATCGATACGATCAAGTGCGCAAATTACAAACTAAACTAAAAAATCGCATTAACGTGTATGAAATAAAAAATAATATCAAAAAGGTATTACCCGCGTTGATATAATCGCGTATTCGATTTCAGCTGTTATTGCTGGAACGGGTATATTACTACCATCGGCAACAATGATTGCACCTGTTGTTGTCACAATTTTTGTTTCAGCGGCAACAACAATTCCAGGGGTTGCTAATATAATTGCAAACAAAATTATCCACATGTAGTCAGAATAAACTACATGATTATATAATTAAATTACATATTGCTAATGCCGCATATTCCCAATTATCTTCATTGATATCATCCAGCCTCGACGATACAATAATATTCGATGATGAGTTCTCGGCAATGATTAAGACCTATCATAAAGCGATATTAAAACTAGAAAAACATAATAATAATATCTTTGATGGAATCAAGGGAGCTATTGCAATAGATAGCCTTAAATAAAACCCCGCCAAAGACAACAATGATCTCAATAACCTCAACTAACCCTGAATTCAGCGTGAACTTTGCAATGGCAATTCCTGTAAAGGATATCGCGCTTGCAAAATTACGAGTATCTTACAGCTGGCCCAACATCAGATCAAAATCATTAGGTGGACAGCAGCCAAATAAGTATCTGGTGTTTGCAAATAAAAATGATAAAGATAGAAATCCCGAATGGAATATTGTTTCTATACCCACTGGCATTATCAAATCGAACAAATCTATAATGAGTTCCAGCGTAGAATAAAATCCATTACAGGAAAAGAATCAAAAATTGCAATAATAGTCCACGAACCAACATTATCAGTCGTGATCGAGATACACTCACCTGGCTATGTTGTACATATGTATCAGTCATCGATCAGAACAGTGATAGGATGGCCTGAAATTCCACCACATAAATATCAAGTACCTGAGCCAACATTGAATGATTTTACCACAGATGTGAAAATTGTTATAACACAACCAGAGTAAAGGAAACCGATTTGGGAAAAGGAATTATTCATTATTCTTGATGGCATAAAAATACCCACGTGTATTAATACATTATTTATAGATGATACTACAGGGCTGAATCCTAAAATGATTGTAAACGAGGAGTATATTAATAGTTTTAAAAACAGAATAACTCCCGAACTCACTCTCGCATTTGGGAGATTACTAAATTTACTCATTAGTATTACATAGCAGTATTCGGATGACTTAAAACAACGGATTATAGAAACAATTCAGCGTTTAAATCAAGTAATAGACGATATCGAGTACATTAATCTACGAATTCGTGATCGAGTAATAAATAATATAAATGCTTGTACGTATAATAATAAGGAAATATTCTATTCAGATAAGATATTTCTTGATCATTTCAAAATAACCGAACAACAGTTACCGACATTTATAATACCTGGACTTGCAACTGAACAACTAAAGAAATCATTCAGCGATCTTATCAACGAGAACTTTACTAAAATACTCGCTGTATGGAACAAAATAACACCTGGGGGTATCCTCAAGAATACCAATGACCCAGATGGAGGTCTGAGACATATATAACCTGGAAATGTAAATATATCATCGGTGATCGAAGTAAATCTAGTATGTGATGTTATTAATGGAAGCTATCAAATAAATCAGGCCTAGCAAGGATACATTTTATGCTCGTCTATACCATTGGCTCCACCTGGATTTTTAATTGTTTAAGAACACCTGACCTCTATATATATGCAGTGTCATAATAATTTATTAACGAGAATACATTTTAAACTTACTGACCAATCTGGTAACTTAATTCACCTGGATGGAGTGATGTTACAAAAAAGTATATGTAAAATCTTAAATATGATTTTATCAGGATACCAAAAAAATATAATAATATAAATAAAATATCTCAGTCGCATAATTTTTTTTAATGATGTAATTAAGATACACGAATTTTACTAGTGTCAGCGTTGATGAAATCAGTGTATGATTTTAATAGTAAAACAAAATTATTCTGAATAAATATTTCTATACTTAATTCGCTTCGTTACAAAGCCTCCTTAGTTACCAAAAATTGGGTTTATAGATAACAAATATAACTTTAGGAAAAGAAATAAAATATATACTGACAGCACATCTCCACTCGTGTCATTAAGGTGCCGTATAACATCTTAGCACGCTTAGAGATATATACAAGATAACACAACCCCATATGAACCGAAGGTGTCCTATGGCATCTTGGTAGGCTCAGGGGCAACACCAGTTCACACAACCTACTATGTGAACCCCCAGACTGTCAAACAACAGTCTAGCAGGCTCAAGTGGGCGTGATTTGGTGAATGACGTCACAATACATAAATCTTAATTCAGCACGGTACAACGTATTTATCAGATTTTTGCACTCTCTCTCCGCCGATATTAATCCCGGGAGGTTGCAAAATAGCATCGGACGGCTGGGTTGAGAGTGTATATTTGTTCTGTTGAACTTCGAGCTTTGGGGTGGACCACACTTATATAGAAAAAAGGCAACCGTCAAGTTTATGCCAACTACGGGATTCGAACTCTGGTCCCCAGGATGAGAATCAGCCACGGTACTGATTACGTACAAATCTGACATTTACATATTTTGGAAATTATTATACAGCTAACCTGGGATGTTTTTTTAAAATGTATTTCTTAAATTTAATCGCAGGAAACACATATGAACCATGCTATTTGCAATTATATCTATCCTGAATCCTGACGAATTCAATAATTTGTCAGGATTCAGGATAGATATAATTGCAAATCGCATTAACAAATACAGGTGAACCATGATCCTGACAAATTCATTCAAACGAGAACATTGTTTTTTAAATATAATCGCATGAAAAATACAGATGAACCATGAATCTTAACAAACTGAATCAAACAAAGATAATATTTCTTAAATACGTAAATAATTACCCCTCCTGCTCATTAATATAATCGTACGTACATATATACTTAATAATCGCAGGAAAAATACAAATAAACCATAAATCCTGACAAATTTGATCAAACTAAGATAGTATTTCATAAATATAATCACACAAAAAATAGATGAACCATAAATTCTGACAAATTCGGTCAAACTAAGATAATATTGCTTAAATTACGTAAAAAAGTTTACCTTTGCCGAAGAAATTAAGGGAGTTAACTCCAACAACCATATTACAAGACATTGAAAAGTAGGTTTCGGTTTCGTCTCTTATTTACCAAAAAGAGACCTCTATAGTTTGGTATGTACACCTTCTCCATATTTCTGTTCGTTGACACTATTGCTTTTCGATTTTGTAGGAGACTTTAGTTTGTCAAATAGACGAGATCTGTTTATATACTCTGCGTAGGAGGATTTAGTTTGACAAATATCTGAGATGGGATTTACCCTCTCCCTGTAGATGCTTTATTTTTTATCTGAAAACTTAGTCTGTTCAACCTCTCTGTGTAGAGGCTTTATGTTTGTTTAAAAACTAGGAAGGTTCACCCTCTCTCTGTAGAGGCCTTTTTTTTGTTTGCAAAATAGGTGGGTTCAGCCTCTCTGCTGCTCGGATTAGATTGTACACATGTGTAAGATATAAATATAATCTGTTTTGCAGGTGATTAATCTCGTCACGGTATTGCCAAAACATAACAATGGTAAGTTTTTATATTGCGTTTTTATTTTCAGACATATATGGATGCAACTATCAGTTCATTGTCTTTTCCTGCAAGTATATATATATATATATATATATATATATATATATATATATATATATATATATATATATATATATATATAACAAATTTCGTAACAATTTAGCTGATGATAGAGGTAAGAAAGACATTAAAAGACACATCTACTTCAAACGAATTGATCAGTCTCTACCATTAATGCATACAAATACTTTGATTTCGATATTTCTAGGCATCGATATTTGTTGGCACTGATATGTGTAGGCATCGATATTTGTAGGCATTGATATTTTTAGGCATTGATATTTGTAGGCATCAAATAGCATCCTTCTCGTTGCCGCTATTGACTTTGGAACAACCTATTCTGGATGGGCTTGCTCATGGAAGTACGAGTATGAAAGAGATCCTACAAAAATTAGGGCTAGACAGTGGTTTGGAGGACAAATTGTAACACAGAAAGCTCCGACTACAGCCTTGATAACACCGGATGGAAATACCTTGGACTCCTTCGGTTACGAAGCAGAAACTAAATATGCTGAGTTGGCATGTTCGGATGAATATAAATCGTGGTACTACTTTCGTCATTTCAAAATGATGCTGTATGGGAGAAAGGTAATAAGAGTAGCTACTACTACTACTACTACTACTACTACTACTGTCACTACTATTGTTACTACTGCTACTGCTACCATAACTTTTTTAAAATAGTGCAGTTTTCTTTGTATGTATGTATGTATGTATGTATGTATGTATGTATGTATGTATTTGCAGGAGCAGATGCTTTATCTGCTCGGGAAATGAACGCACCCGCCCATACACTAGTCTCCTGCTGCCTTGGAGGTCGGCTTTGGTTAGCCAAAGGCTAAGAGAGTAAACCGTAAAAGAAAATCAGGAGTGGAGATCCTAAGGCAGCTGGACGATGTAATACATCCCCTGCTTGCAACTCCTTGGTCTGGAGAGGGATGGGCTACGCCATACGAATTTTTGCCCAAGACACACTGATAATCCAGGACAACTCTGAAGTTACCATACCGGATCGGTCGTCGCCCGGGTCAACAAGGACAGAGCCTGCCGTAGTCCACAGGACGGAGGTGACAAGTGTGCTACTGGTACTTTGCATAAAATCAGAGAGAGAGAGAGTGAGACAGAGACAGAGACAGACAGCAACGCCATCGCGACCTGGAAAATGAGAACTCTGGCGCAAATTGGAAGACTCCAAGAATTGAGCTGGAACACTATACGTGGCACATTCTGGAACTCTAAAGTCTGATGGAAAACCCTAGGAAACCACCAAACTGAAGATGGACATATATTCTACTAAAGTGGAGAGTTGCAAAAGTTCATATATGGAGTAGGCATCCTATTGAACAAAGCCATCAAGGGATATGTGCTTGAATGCCGCCCCATATATATCAGAATCATCTCCATTCGTCTGAAAGCATCTTCCTTTAACATCACAATTATCCAAGTCTACGCTCCAACTACCGATCATGATACTGAAGAAATAGATACGTTTTACAACAAACTCCAGAGTATTCTAAACATGATCAGTAAAAATGACACCCTCGTTATCCAAGGAGACTGGAATGCCAAAGTTGGCAAAGATGCTCTAAAAGACGAATAAATCGTTGTGGACCTTCTTGCAATGAGTTCAAATTCAACCTTGAATAACGGAAGGACCCTAACATCTGAAAGTCATTCCAAGCCACAATTGGAGGAAATTTTGCTCCACTCCGTGTGATGGATGTTGATGTTTAAGTGATGACACATTTTCAACACAGTCATGACAACAGCTGCCAAGGACAGCATTGGCCTCCATCGCCCAAAGTAAACACCTTATGTTACGGAAGAGATTTTGAATTTGTGTGATGCCCGAAGAGACCTCAAAAGCACCAGACACACAACAGGGTCAATGGAGTACCGATAAATAAACAGGCATATCAGGAAAAAAAAAACTTGAAGAACGCAAAAGAAGATTTGATTGTACAAAAGTGTACAGAAATAGCTATCTGATAAAGAATAACAGCAAAAAGGCATTCCAAATTGTGAAAGACCTCACCAGACAGAAGCAACCAAGAGTCAGTACCAATCAAGACGAGAATGGAAAATGCCTCACAAAAGCGAGTGACATTTCAGAAAGATGGACTGAGTATTGTAAAGAACTCTACAACCATCAGTCCACAGGAGACCCAGAGAGGCTTGAAGTTACAAACTCCAAAAATGATGATGATCTCCCCATTCTCAAAGAAGAGGTGGAGTCAGCAAATAGAGCACTGAAAATGGGAAGACAGCTGGTGTGGACAAAATCCCAGCTGAACGTATCAAGAATGGGGAGAATCAGTGATAGGGATACTAACAAACATCTGCAACAAGATCAGGTAGACAGATGAATGGCCAACACAGTGGACCCAGTCACTGATTATAACAATCCCTTAAAAAGCCAATCTCCAGCTATGCCAAAATTAGAGAACTATCAATTTGATCAGCCATGCTAGTAAGGTGATGCTGAAGATCGTCTTGAACAGACTGAACCCACAAGCAGAAGAAATAATTGCTGAAGAACAGGCAGGGTTCCGGAGTGCAAGATGCACATTAGAACAAATATTCAATCTCACGGTTCTGTGTGAAATGTACTCGCAACATCAACGAGACATCAATTATGTGTTTATTGATTTCAAAAAGGCCTTTGACAGAGTGTGGCATGAGGCATTGTGGGCCAGAATGACGAACTACAACATCGGTCAAAAGTTGTCCATTACCATCAAGCAACTGAACTTCTACTTAGAGCGCATCTTGAGTGAAGTCATGGAAAACCGCAGTGGGACAGTCAACATTGGAGGGCGTAACATTACCAACCTACGCATTGCCGACGTCTTTGATAACCTCTTCACCACCGCCAAAACGAGAAAGCTTAAATGTTATGACCATGTCACTAGAGCCAACAGCCTATCCACAACAGTACTGCAGGGCAGCGTCCATGGTCGCAGAATGAGAGGTTGACAGATAACAAAATGGGCTGACAACATCATAGAATGGACCAGGAAAGGTTTTGCGGAGAGACAGGCATTGGCACTGGCACATAATCGAGACAAGTGGAGGGAATTGGTCAGTTGTTAAGCAGCACAGTGCCTAGATGACCACACTAGGTCAAGAAGCGATGGATGGATGGATGGATGGATGGATGTATCCACATAATACATCAAATTGAAATGTAGAGTGAAAACCTGAGCTTCACATGTTTAAATGACAGGGATACGATCAAAACAAATAAATAATGGATATAAGTAACAATCGAGAAACTACATGTCAAGGGGGCTGCTTTCTCTGTTCTTTTTTTTTGGGGGGGTGGGGGGGTGGTGGGGGGGGGTGGAGGATGGTTGATCAGATTTTCGGACTTTGATGTAATTATATGTTAATCGCACTAAGAATCGAATTTGTTTGCCTGCTTCCTGGCTTAGGTTTAAGGATGGGAACCTTGGGTGGCGAAAATGAACGCCATATTAGATCAAATACTATACTATGTACTAAATATTTTAAATCCCGGTAGAGTTATGTGTAGAAGAAGTAGTAAATGAAATATGTCGTGAGAATGTTTAACGGGATATTAAACAAGCGATGAAATAATAATAATAATAATAAGAAGAAGAAGAAGAAGAAGAAGAAGAAGAAGAAGAAGAAGAAGAAGAAGAAAAATAGAGTTAATTTGTATGTACTTCGGTGAATTGTGTACCCGTGATAAGCGATGCCCGGCTGGGCCCTTGATGTGATTGCATTGAGAAGGTACGATTTTGTTTCATCTACGCCAAATTACAAATACAATTTCAGTTGCGGTAATTAGTATCATTCCTTTCGCGTACCTTCTAAATCCGTTCACTCCTAATTCAGGTCTCTCCTAAGCATCCCGTGGTACTGCTGAATACCCAGTTGTTGTATAACGACTGGCCAGTTTCGTGCTAATATTGTTGGCAATGTTATACGTGTGGTTATTAATTCGTTTTTCGGAAAGCATCGGTTTTGTCAACACACAGTGCCAGAGTATACCTGTCAGAATACAGCCTTTCTCAGCTCCATATATATTTAAAAAAGAAAGATAATTAAGATCTTTTAAAAATCACAAAAACCGACTAAGCAAGTGTTGATAAACCAATCCAAAAATACTTACTGACTTATTAAATTGTGTAAAATCAATACTTAGTAACTGGAAGCAACATATCAATTTGCCATTTCTAGATTATGTGAACGGATTTGTTACGACACGATCGAGTACTTGTAGGGTTGCGGAACAGACTGGTGCCCTTTTAGGACCAGGAAATGGTTGCTAAACGGCCGTGGCCGTTTTAGGACCAGCTAAGGCTGCTTAATTTCGCTCCACTTTTGCGAACTCATCCGGTGTCGCAACGTGATCGGGCCATTTTGAAATGGCAAAAAGCTGCAAACATGCTATTTAAACGAATAAACACGAATCGTATAAAGCTACTTGTTGGATCGCCAGAAATTTGCCCCTTCACAGATATATAGATGCATACATATAGATATCTAGTGCAAAGTGTTACCGTAAAGAGAAGATATTTATTCGATTACATTGAAAATAATTATACGGTCTATATTCTTAGAATGCCAATGACTATGATGTTCACTGACTGACAACCACGGCTTCATTAAAATTCGTTGAAATTGTCTGCAGATGTGTAACTTGATGATCAATTGAAATCAATATATATTGGCATATAGATCACACCAGTTAGCAGATGGTCTCACAATGCGAAGGTCTCACGGTAAAGATTTCATCAACATAATATTTCTTATGTATATTTTTTATGTAAAATCGATAAGAAGATAATTTTTGAATAAATCATTATGCTGATGACGTGGATTATATTTGTGCAAAAGGATCCATAACTAAACTTCAAAACGACTCACATCTGCCATCAACATTAGCTCCAAAATTTAACTATCATGGCATTATAACTTCGTTGTACACTGCAATAATCGATAATTTCAGTTACCTTTTTCATTGTAAGGCTGCCCGTAAGGACACGCTACAATGATGCGTTTATACATCCTACCGCATTGATGATAAAACTACAGACAAAAGGCATGAGGCGTTTATGTAACAGCATTGAAATCTAATTGTTGTAGTTTGATCCCAGTTGTCTTTATTACCGATAAACGCTCATTTCCAACTCAGTATTACTCTCGTGAAAACCCCAACAAATCTCATCTCATTTGCCCGCTTAAGAACCTGAAAATTGTGCATTTAATAACTATTAGCAATAATACACTATTTAATTCACCTGTACAACACACCTGCATATCGCTTTTATTGCTAATAATACAATCACTAAATCGTAAATCATCAATAGGTGTGTATTAGTTTCTAAGTTGTGTTAATCAATAAATTCGTTTGTTTTATCCGTAGAAGTAAGAGTATCTCAAAATAGCTTTGAAGCTATTGGATTATTTAGATGTGCATTCTGGCGAAGGCTAAATATTATGATTTTAATATCTAACCCTATATTAAAACGTATCATTTTCGAAACCTATCATTTACAGACATTTCATAGAAACATGAAACTGGAGGATGAAACACATAAATCTCTGCCTGCAATGACAGTCTTCTATCTGGTGATCGAGTTCCTGAAGGAGGATGTGTTAAAGACTAGTAGAGCTCAAGTGGCCAGTGGTCTAAAAGAAGATGAAATCATGTGGATTTTGACCGTGCCCGCCATCTGGGATGACGCCGCCAAACAGTTCATGAGGGAAGCTGCTGTTAAGGTTAGTCAGATATGCACGTTACAAACTGAGACATAATTGAAGGTAATTATTATTGTAAGCTTTGTAAAATTTCAGAAATTATCGTGCTTATATTATATTCTGATTATGTTTTGGTGGACGTTTTAATCTATAAACCAGGTTTTCACTAACTTAATAGATTTTATAAGGTGAAAGTTTCCTATTCTTACGGATTGTGTTGGCAAAATATGTCTAACCCGCCCATTCTGAAATATGATTGGTAGATTTAAAATTTTACAAATCACATCTGACTCTAGCTTAACGTGACATGCTGATCGTGCAACGAACAAATGGTAAAAGTTATTCCGCATGAAGGGATTCGCCCACAAAATCACATTTTTAAAATATGCTACACGTTAGACATGTTCAGGTTTTGTGAAACTGAAATCTTTGAATGGAATAAAAACTCTAGTTAGTATGATAAACCAGTCAAATTCGATATTCTTTCAGTTGTAAATGTAATTCATTAAATATTTCCCAAATAGTACCGGGCGACTTCAATAATATAATTATAAATATAGACGGAGTAACATTTTGATTGTATAAAGCACTGGACATAAAAGGTACTGCGTCACTTGGCCGGTCCGGTTGCCTTGTGGTTAGCGCGTACAACACGGATGCAGGAAGTGACCGGTTCGAGTCCTGGCCGAATCATACCAAAGACATAAAAATTTTATTAGCATATGCTTTGCTTGGCGTTCAGCATTAAGAGATTAGTGTTAGGACTGGACGGTCTGGTGTCAGGATAACGTGACTGGGTGTGACATCATGTTACATGCCTGCGGCATGATGCCCCAGTGTTAGACATCACTACAAACTGTTATATAGCAGACATAGTATCGATATGATTGAAATTTTTATTAAAGATGCGTTAAAAATCCAAAACACACACGCAGTCACTTTATTTTTAAAAACTGTTTACTTAGCGCAAGTGTCAAGAATAGACTGTATAAATGAAGTTAGGGAACACATCTAATTACTCTTGATAAGATCCAACGAATCAAGCTTAGTCTCAATCCACATTGAGCAGCATAGAGGGTGAGCCCACCTTATAATAGAGGCACGCATTTGTTAAACTAAGGATTCCTACAAAAACGAAAAACAAAAATAACGTCCATAACGCAAATGGAATCTTCTAACCAACCGAAAGTTTCTCTCCAAGACTTTTTAGTTAATTATGTTACTTTACCAGTCGTTACTTTTATTATTATTATTATCATTATTATGCGCGCGATGTTTACGACCTGAACACTTATTCGAGGTCACACTCTCTCTTCTGCTGTAAATTAAATCATATGATATATCAATAATGGTTGGTGAAGCATTAACCGAGAGCACGAGAGCGACTTGCAGCAATTAAGAAATTTACACCAATCCGTGATTCTGTCAGGCGAAAATTACAAGAACGTCAAGAAGAAAAAACTGAATTTGCAGAGGACAACTTAAACCTATTTAAACCAGTTGTTGAACCAACTAATGAGATTGTTAAGGCTATAACAGCATCACATCAGGTTATCGGTGCAATTCCAAAAATAAATTAAGGAAGCTATGGAGTCTGCCAACGAAACACGTGCTGAAATTCAGTATATAAAAAATATTGTCCAGGATATATATAAACCAGGGTTGAAAACTAGATATTTTGCTCAGCAAGGCTATATAGAAATTATGACTGATCCTGTTAAGGTTGCTGTGGAATCACCTTCCAAAGACAGAGTTTTTTAACACTCAAGAAAACGAGTGGTCTGGTAGAGTATTTCGCTAGTACAAGGATATTACACAAAATCAATATTTAAAAAAAATATAAAAACAAAAAACATAGTTAATTGATGAAGTTCACAAAATGAAATAAAGTATTCGAACGCCAGTAAAATTGCTATTTATACCACCCCATATTAAGGAAGCAAATAAGCAATTTGAAGAAATTAAACGAAGTAGGAATTCATTTTCACCAAAAAAGTAAAATCTTCGACATCAGATACAACCATCACCTGACCCCGGCGCAACCGTAAGTGGTTTTTCCACTGGAAGCGGTCTTATTTCTTGTCCTAATAATGTTCTTTCTGACATAGCACGATTAGAAGTTCTCATAGGAGTGCGAGCTGGAAATAACTCACAAGAAATAATTAATTAAGTCGCTGATATTTTGTCGACGATTATTTCAAGGTAGTATCATATCAGAGTAACTAATTGTCTGATTAGATATAACGATAACAAATAAGATGATCATTTTATCAACGACACCGTGGACCTGTAATGGTCCTAGTAACAAATTCATGATTACTAGTCTATAAAGCAACTTACGGTTATGGTCTTGGTAATGTTATTCAAGGGCTAATTGCAAGAATGGCTCCCAAAAAGTCTCCAATCGAAAAACAATTATCGATGAAGGCTATTAATGTTATTGGTGAAAAAGCTCCTGGTGTTTCTGGTAATATTGCCAGTAAGGCGTTTACTGCATGATTTTGAACATCAACTATTGATATTATAAAAGCTGTTAGTGCTACTTACAACTTAGGATTTGCAACACGTGTGGCACTGTTGAAAGGACCACATAGAAGATTTTCATGTGCAATTCCGCAGTCTCACATTTTCGGATTTCGCAGAAAGGTTAGAAAGGTTATCTTTGGAGCTAAATATTCAGTTGTCCTTGTACGATAAGGTGGTAATAATAATACAATCTGGCGAGGTGCTTGTGTTGCTGATGCTAAAGTAAATATAACAAAAATCTCATTGTGGATCCCAGTAATGACTCCATCGATCACTGAGGAGGATAAATTATTGTCATTTATGAATACAGGTGGTAAATCAGTACTATCATGGCTAACAACGAACACAGATAGTATTCAGACTAATATTAACGGTATATTTGCATGGCATATAGCATCACAACCAGGCCTTCCGTTCCTGCGCCACGACATATATTTGTTGCGCTACAAATAGCTAATCTGACAGGTTCTCAAGAGCGGGGTCATTTGATATTTGACAAACTCGGAGTTACCGAGGTCTCGTTAAGAATAAACGACCAACAAGAACCAGCGGCGGATATTTTACTTAATTTTGAACAAAACCAAATAGCACGAACTAATCATCGTTTGAGATGAATGAGAGTCGTTGATGCACCAGTAGAAAATTTATAACACAATTAGATCACTCGTAATATTATAAATGATATATCATCATGCGAATGTTACTCTGACTCCGGGTCAGATTTAAAAAATACAAACTGCGTCAGTGAAACAATCTGGAACCACATTGATACTAAAATACAGCCAGATTACAGGTGGTCAGAGTAAGCTATCACTGACAGAACGGCAGCGTAACAAATTCAATAATGTTAAACATGATAAAACCGGAATCCGACTTACTCTATCCACGGGTGCTATTTCAGATATAATGAAATCAGGCGGTTAGCCCCGCCAAAAGAATTTATCGAGTATGTCAATCTTTATAAAACCCCGGTTTGGTATTCAAAGCTACCAACACAAACAATAACAAATCCGCCAATATGAATCAAAATCAACCAAACCACACCATAAAGTTGTACACGAGTACACGAGTAATCGCCTTTTAAAGAGATCTTAAAGTATAATGGTAGTAATTTAAGGGAGATCTATCTCGAAACAAAAACCTACTAAAGGAATATCACAATAGATTGTGTTTTGTTTTTTTTTTAAAAAAAGCATTAGCGCTGAATTATCCAAATTACTAAACCTTACAAATGTGGATCCAAACAAAATGGTTATAGTTAAAATTAAAAACGAGTAATCTTCCTTTGAAATATATTATCGATAAAATTAATGGAGCACCTAAAATCTCCATAGCAGTGTTTGTTTCCAACGGATGAATTAAACCCGGTATTAGTATGCAAGCGATATCGGACAGTATTAACACACGAGTACAAAAATTCGGTGATACATTGAAAGGTGAATTCAACATGAACGGGAATAAAATAGCCCTCATGGAGATCCAACATCTGACAAGGATGCGGCAACAAAAAATTATGTAGATATTAGCTAAATCACCGTAGACAAAAAACTATCGACGATGGAGGCCGAGTATAATGTTCATATAAGCGCGTTTGTAAAATCTCCGTAGAAATGTTAGAAAAATTGATGAATCACAAATAATTTCGTCGGTACTCCGTTGAACATTGTTATAAAACTTTATCATATCAAGACGAGCATTGACACGATTAAATAAACACAGGATAATATTATTAGTGATTTTCCTGATATCGTGAACTTGATACAGCAGGGATCTTTCACCAGTACACCTCAATATAACAATGTTCAAATTACAACATCTGTCCGGGGTATATACAGGTTAACTGTGATTTCACCGTTGCAGTTTAATGTATCATCAAGTATATCTACTGGTGTTAATAATGTAACTACAATAATAGAAAATTAGTCCACTGAAACATTTAGAATAACCGCCATCATTGGTGGCTTACCATCAGCGTCACTCACATGGTATGTATAATTTGTAATTAATTTAAATTCATAATATAATGAACGTACAACTGTATAGATACAATCAAGTGTGTGAATTTACAGAATAAACTAATAAATATCTCATTGATATATACGCGGTAAAAAAAAAAAAAAAATATCGCAGTCGTGTTGTCGTAGTTGATATAATTGTATATACGGTTTCAGCTCTTATTGCTATATATATATATATATATATATATATATATATATATATATATATATATATATATATATATATATATATTATACAATTATATCAACTACGACAACACGACTGCGATATTTTTAATTATATATATATATATATATATATATATATATATATATATATATATATATAAGGTCAAAATCACTCGGTGGTCAACAGTCAAATAATTTAATTCACTGGTATTTGCAAATAAGAATAAGCCAAAGGGAACCCGAGATTGGCATAATATTGGAATATCAAAAGGGTCTTATGATATCGAATATATCACTGAAGAATTCCGAGTAGAATTAAATCCATTACAGGTAAATAATAATAAAAAAATAGCTATAACGATTCACGAACCAACTTTGTCAGCTGCAATAGAAATAAATTCGCGATATATGTCGTGAATATTTATCAGTCATCGGTAAAAACTGTTTTAGAATGTCCTGAACTTGTTCCTCAGACAAAACCACCAATACCAGAACCACCACGGGGGGATTCTACAACAGATAAACAATCATACCACGAAATTACCCCTTCATATAAAAAAATATTTACTCGATATAAATATAGTGATTTCGGTAGTGATTTTGACTTCTTTGATAATAAATATTCAGCTTGGGAATTTATTATTAAACGAAATCCCACAGAAACCGAGTCAACGATTAGTAAACAAGATCATATTATTGAATATTTTAAAATCCTTAATCAAGAACACAAAATACAAAGAGAGCAACTAAAGTTTCCAAGAATATCTTTTTGATATAACAATTTCACGCAATACAATCATCAAACAAATTGAAATATTAAATCAACTTTTATTCGACATGGAATATATTAACCAGAGAGTAATTCAAGCAATAACTGATTATACTGACGACATAGGTAGCGATCAACGGCCCCCGCCCCCACACAAAAACAAAATAAAATAATTAATGACAGAAGCTGATCTTCCAAACTTTAAATTTTCCGGGTATAACGCGGATATGCTAAAATATATACTAATAATATCATCGATGAGTTATTTCCTAAGATACTCGCTTCATGGAAAAAAACACTACCACCGGCAACTATTCTCAGATACAATAATGATCCATTTGGTGGTGGTAGACATATCACCGGGAATAGTAAATATAACATCGCAGTCAATCATGTATGTGATGCATTTGATAGAAGCTATCAGACAATCACAAAACTATCAAATCAGGCACAGCAGGGATATATTATGTATACATTCACCCCTCGAGTATCCCCTGGAAGTTTGATAATGTTATGAACTGTAAGTGAGATTCGCATAATCTCATGGAATAAACTAAGATTAAGAATAATCTCATGTAAATGAAAATGTACCCAATTGAAACAACAACTGGATGAAACATATGCTTCTTGACCCTTGTACAGTCGTACAATTCATAAACTGATGAACGGCACAGTTTCATCGAGTCATTGGGTTGGCCCACACTTTTATCGGCCGCTCGTACCCGTCACGGATCCAGCACATGTACAATCATACGTATACACACGTACAGACAGCGTACAGCACCCTTGAATTAGCTACGTATGCATTCGTGGCTCCACCACATGTACAGACATACGTACGTACGTACGTACGTACATACATACATACATACATACATACATACATACATACATACATACATACATACATACATACATACATACATACATACATACATACATACATACATACCTACCTACCTACCTACCTACCTACCTACATACAGACAGACAGACAGACAGACAGACAGACAGTTTTAGACAGCTCTAGTCAGCTTTAGCTCTAGTCAGCTCTAGTCAACTCTAGTCAGCTACTATAAAAAAAAACTGGTCATAATAATGGGTTCAGAAAAATCTCTAGATATATGCTGATAAACTAAACTCTAATAGCAACTTGTAATTCAACGTTCACAACGTTTCAAATCTGCGTTGTAATAAATGCGTCATTACACTACATGACTTTACAAATTGAATATGCTTCGCATATCAAGTGACATATATAATTTAACACTTAAACCTATGGCTGAAGAACACAATAGAGAACGTACACTCCTTGACAAGATCCGGAACGACTAGTGTGTCGGGTATAAATTGATGTTCCTTAAATCCTAATGAGAGTGAGTAATAGTCAGGCTAAATACCCGTGCATACCATGCTCTTAAAGTCCCTCGTCACAAGTAATTTCCGGCGAGATACATATTAGTTCCGTCGCTTACCTGGAAAAACACCTATTCACCCTAGATAACGTTGTACGCATGTACAACGAAAAACAGTCAAATAGTTATAAGGCATAACCCAGTTTTTTTGGGACCTAATTCTGTGACACAATTATTGGATATAGCGATGACGTATCTCTGCAATATACACATATAAGATCGTGTATGCTCGCTTATGTTTCTATAAACTTGCTATCGATGATAAATAGATTGCCTGACACCGCAGTTAAACTTACAACGGATTCATTTTCTATCGAAACAAATATACATAAGTAGTACAAACGCTGATGCACCATGGGGATCTTGGAGAATAAAAGAAGAAATGTTATATGATTATACTAAATCGGCAGATGCTGAAATCGAAGATATGTATCGTATCAATCAGATATCAGAATTATCTCCTCGACATTTGTCGATGGCGTCATCTATATCCGATCCAGTATCCAGACATAAGATATTTATCTAAATTGAGGAAGAGGATGCAGGAAAACAACTCATGTTATTTAATTATTTAGACAGAGTTCGGATTTATTTATCTAACTCCTACCCACAGACTTGCGAGAGAAATGAAAGAGAGAAGTGCGCAAGGATGTACTGATCACAACTTCTTGCGGTACAAAGGTGACGCATGGACTCCTGATGGAATGGGTGAGAAATATATACCCGGAATAACAATTTGGGATGAAATATACACAGTGTCTCTAGATATATTAAAAATGTTTCTTGATTGGCTATTGTTACAGAATACAGCTGTGATAATGTGTGATGATTACATTCAACCACAACCATTAGTTGGATTGTCTCTGCATGATTGGTTGAAGGATTTTGTAGATTATTACGAAGAGATAACTGATGATCATAGAGCGCTTGATCCAGAATTAAACGAGCTTTAGATATTAATCAGACTAAACTCGAAAAAAAATCAATGTGACATAATGCGTGAAATAATTTCGGAAACTAACATAAATGATTTTTTTTAATTTGTGGAAACCAAATGATTTAATAGTGGCAAGTAGAAAGATAGTTCGTGATAAACTTCAACATCAATTTTGTCAGTTACATAAGGAAAAGTGTTCAGAATTATCTGTACCTTTTTATATGCCAACAGATACACGACGACAGAATATTGAAGTTGAAATTCCAGGAGAGTCAAGACAACATAATCTCGTATTAAATGATGTTGTCATAGGAACTATCAGTGCTCTCGAGGATGTGTTTAAAGACAAATCTCCATGGATGCTAGGATACGCAATGACAATCCATTCATCTCAAGGGTTAACTACTTCTGATACAGTTGTTTGGATTATTGATGATCGTGTAGAGTGGTCAGATTTAGTCTATCTCGCAGTATAACGAGTTAAAAGAATAACTCAGCTTCGGAGAGTTATTGTAAATTTTACTAACACCAGCAACGAAAGTATTACCGATGATATGGTTATAAACAAAGAGACCCAAACAAAATAATCTTTGATATTGATGCTGAAATTATAATTATGCTGAAACAACGGCAGAATAATCATTGTGCGAGCTGTACCACAATAATGTTATGGCATTACTCAGATAAACATTCAAGACAATTTACCGCGTATAGGAAGGATTGTAGTCTTGGTCATACACGTGAAAAAAACGATACTGACCTGTCTTAAATGTAATCGACGTTGAGGCGCTAGTTAAGTGAAGAGGGTGATAATTGTGTATACTCCGGAAATACTTGTAATTGTTCACGTTTAAAAACACGCAGGGGAGCAGTCGAATCTAATCTATAGATTGCAGGTCTTCCAGTAGATCTTGTTATAATAAATATTTTGTGTGATGTGATACTCCAAATAGGATTAGTCGCTATTTTTACCACCTTCAAGTTCACTAGGTTCATATAAATATCCGACAATAACATTACCCAGTACTGGTTGTTTCGAAAAATAATTTCGTTCTGCGGGTATATATTTTTTGTGATTGCATCAATGGGTTTCATGTATGTTGTTCGAGTAATTTCATTATTTAATGCATTTGTTACACTTGGTAATCTTGCAAACCATTCTTGAAATTTTGTTTTCTGAATTATTTCCCTCGCTTATTGATATCCAAATAACCACTCAGCAAGTGTTCGAATAAATCGCTCTTCAATCGCATGATCCCGATGAATCGCAGTATGTCCTCGTCGTATTTTGACATTATGTTGCTTCATCAGTGATGATACTACACCCTGAAATTACTTGCCAGGATCAACGTGTTGTAGTTGTGGTCATCGTAGGGGTCCTCGTTAATCAATTCGTTCAAACGCAGAAGCAACTTCTGTTGCCGTCTTTGTTGATAAATGGCTCTGCTTGTTTGTATCTGCTTGCAACGTCAAGGAGTGTTAACGCGTATTTGTATGTTATTTGACGTTTGCGTGTTTTGATAGTATCATGTGGCAAAAATAAAATATCCGTGCGATGAACTTCCTTATGACCATTATCATCAAAATGCGCATATTCGACTTTTTTAGGCAATGGTAGATAAATTTTCTCTATTGCCTGTCGTGATAACCATTCTGCAGCAGTAAAACTTTTGACACCTGCTGCTTCGACGAGTTTACTAATCGCTCCTCTGCCTCTCCAATATCCTCTTGGACTATAATGAATGGATTTCATAATAGTAATTACCAGCCCCTAATACTAGTTTACCCTTCATTGCAGATCTTACTAACCAGTTTGCTAATGATTCTTTGATATCTTGCGGGTTTTTAATGGAATTTAACGCATGAATCAATTTCTCATCTGCAATATGCCGATGTTGAAGATTTTCACTTTTATAAGCTACATCATGAATATAAAATGCTTTATCATTATCGTTAATTGGATACTCGCCGGATTTTGGTTGGTTTTGAATATCAAGTCGGACAACAAGTTGAATTCCAGGACTGCAATAATTATATACTCGAAGATGTTTTTTCCTGAATATTTAGCCCACGGAGTTCCTGGTAAATTAGCTAACTTGGCGACAATATCACCTCCTCGGTTTTTTTTTAAATTTTGATTTGTCACCTGACTTTGTTGAGTTTGAATATTTTTGTACCGCATCGTTCACATTTACATGCAAGTGCTGGTCTATTATATTTTGTTGTAATAGTTTTTAATTCATTTGTGGGGGTCCGTGCCCTACATTTAACACAATATAGATCTATATTATTTATTATAATTCAATGATGTAATTGATTTTTTGGCAACAAGAAAACGAGAACTAGTTAAACACCATGCATCGCTACCAAATTATATCAGACTGGTTATAATTGAACCGTCTGAAAGTGTTGAAACGCAACTGCTACTTAATTTGATAATGATGTGGTTAAAAAGGGACAAGTTCTATTTAGTTGTTCCGTCAGTTAATGATCAGCGATGCTCTCATGTACTGAAGGGTTTTAAGGAAAACGCAAAGTCTTTAAATGAAGAAAATAAAGATATTGATTTTATAACCGATATTGATGAAGCGCTGAGTGTTGATGAACTTGATGGATTTATTAATAATCTAATTGTTTATGATGATGTATTGCTGGACAAATAATCAAACCCAGCTCGAATATTTTCCCGAGGCAGACATAAAAATATATATATTATTTATGTTACTCAACGCCACACACAAATTCCTAAAGTGATCAGAGATAACTAATATTCTAGCTGTATTTAATGAAGTTGATACCCATACACTTAGAAACATTCATCAGACTTGGTGTAGCGGTGATATGGATTATACTCCTTTCAGAGATTTCTTTTCAAAGGCGCAAGCTACCCCACAAAGGGTTTATAATGATAAAATTACACGACCCCAGATCACGATATCGAATCGGTCTTGATAAAATATTTTGTTAAAACCACAGTAGCAGAGAGGGTGTGACCTCGAATAAGTGTCCATGTGGTAAACATCGCGCGCATATTATTATTATTATTATTATTATTATTATTATTATTATTATTATTATTATTATTAACAATAATAAACTAACGACTTCTAAAGTAACAGAATTAACTAAGAACTCTTAGATAGAAACTTTCGGTTGGTGAGAAGATTCGGTTTGCGTTATTGACGTTATCTATTTATTTATTTATTTATTTTCGTTTTTGTAAGAAGCCTTAGTTTAACTAATGCTTGTCTCCATAATAAGGTGGGCTCTCTACTGCTCACTGCGATGTACAAAATTATCCATTTTTTATTAGGCCGGAATCAATGAAGAAAACTTTCGGATTGCACTGGAACCGGAAACAGCATCCATTTTTTGCCGACTTCTTCCAGTAGAGAAGATGGTAGAGGGAGGAGGAATGTCTTCTTTCAAAACCGGCTCCAAATACATGGTGCTAGACTCGGGGGGTAATATCACACATTTTGCAGAATATTTTGCGAATTTGTTCACATTTGTTCATCAAAGAATGTGAAGCCATTTCTTGATCACAAAACCCTAAATAATTTATTAATATACGAATAGTAGGTGTCTGAATAATAATAATAATGATGATGATGATGATGATGATGATGATGATGATGATGATGATGATGATGATGGAGGGAGGGAGGTAAACAGAGATACTTTTATAACAATATATGCTAGCACAAATATACAACAAGATCTCCCATAGCCTGTTTTAAACATCATCTAGATATAATCCATTGCAAACATCAGAAATAAAGTTAATGACCTACATAAATTCTGCATCACAACTCGAAAGATACATATTACCGGTATTTGGTGGAAATTACTATCTAAATTTTGGATCATTGGTCATATCTGAAACTCATAAGTCTAAAGAAAGTTAATTCAAATCCCACGTCATAAATATAATGATAGATCAATGTAGACTTTATCTCTCTTAAAATGCAAACATTGGTAAATACATTTACATTTAGGTGTTTATGTCTTTCAGGTGGAACTGTTGATATAACTGTTCATGAGGTGATGCCTGGAGGAAAACTGAAAGAGATTCACAAAGCCAGTGGTGGCGCCTGGGGAGGAACTCAGGTTGATGAAGCATTCAAACAATTCATCATCAGCTTGGTCGGGGACCAAGTCTTTTGTCGCTTTCAAACAGAGAGCAAAGAAGATTATCTGAACCTTGTCAGAGATTTCGAGATAAAAAAGAAGGATATATCACCAGACAGCGACAAAACAGTGTCCTTCCATTTTCCGTCTTCTTTGAAAGAAATTTTTCAAGAGGAAAGTATGGAAGATATTAGCAATGCAATTAAGCAAACCAAATTCACGGATAAAGTATTTATGTTGGGTGACAAGCTCCGTGTAAGCGCTACTGTGATGAAAAATCTCTTCTCTGCCGCCATTCAGAACACAGTATCCCATGTGAAAGAGTTAATGAAAGATAGTAAAGTCCGAGAAATTTCCAGTATTTTGATGGTGGGTGGATTTTCAGAGTCCAAGATGCTTCAAGACGCCATCAGGTCTAACTTTCGCAATGTCACGGTTATCATACCGCAAGAAGCTGGTCTGACAGTCTTGAATGGAGCAGTGGTTTTCGGTCATAGCCCATTCTCTATCGCAGAGCGCGTCTGCAAATACACATACGGTGTAGACACGACGATTCGATTTGACGAAAAAATACACGACGTAAGTAAACGGGTAGAATATGGTGACGGACCTCGTTGTAGAGATATCTTCTCAAAACACATTCAAGTTGGTCAGACCGTTGGAGTCAACGACACCACGGAGGAACGCTCTTACTGTCCGCTTATCGCAAACCAGACAAATGTTGAGTTTGGCATATATGCATCAACCAAAAAATCGCCTATGTACGT